>JALBYZ010000396.1:0-29731 GCA_038050575.1 Globisporangium mamillatum | reverse complement strand
TGCCGCGCGTTCACGTGGAGCACGTACAACGGAGGTACCTGCTGGCTCAAGAGCGACAAGGAAGCGACCCAAAGTGGCGTTTCCGGTGTCACGTCATCTGTTATCTAGGCGGCTTCGACGATCACGTCCGTGACACAATGCGCAGATGGCACGAGTCTGTCTGGGGTAGCGAATCGTTTGTCCTCACGGAAAGAACAGACGATTCAATTCTACCATTCTCTTTCTCTTTGAAACCAATGTTACTACGTTTGAAGTATTAGTACAACCAGATACAAAGTATGACGACAAATACATGTAGTACGTTGTACCGACTTGGTAGTCGTGCAAATGTCTGTACCTCTATGGCTGCTCAGGTTGCTCGGTGGTTTCCTCCTTTTGATTGCCAAGCAAGCCATTGTCATCGTCGTCAACCTCTAGTAAAGCGCCGGCTATACTGTTATTATTCGAGCCGCTCAGATACTCTTTTGCGAGCCGGCTATTGTTGTCAATTTGCTTCGGGTCTGCACCACTGTCTAAGAGGAGCTGGATCATGCGTTCGCTTCCGTGACTCATCGCTTGCGCCACGAGGTGCAACGCTGAGCGTCCGTCAGTGAGTGTGGCTTTCACCAACTCAACTCCGCCACTAGTGATCAATTGCTGAACGATTCGGTAACAACCGCGCTGGACAGCAAGCAGCAACGCGGTAAAGCCCTGTGGGTCAGCGACTCTGCAGTCGGCCTCATGCTCAATCAGATATTCCACGATGGACGGGTAGTCAGATCTGGATGCGTACATCAGAGGCGTCCAGCCCAGTTGGTCTTTGTCGTCAACGTTAGCGTTGTACTCAAGAAGCCTCGTAACGACATGCCGTCGTCCAAAAGTCGCGGCTTGGATCAGTGGTGTTGAGCCATTGCGATCACTGGTATTCGGATCAGCGTTGTGCTTCAGCAGGAGCGAGACGGCATTAACGTGTCCTCGCGTAGCTGCTACGGACAAACATGAGTCACCGCCCAAGCTTTGCACGTTCAGGCTCGCGCCTCTCTCGATCAACACAGAGAGCGCATCTCGCTGTCCTCGAGACGCCGCAAAGAAGCACGGCGTCCAACCATCCACGTCTTTCGCGTTGATGCCAGCTCCGCCTCGCTTGAGAAGAAGCGTCACCATGTTCACATGCCCATTTTTGCCAGCGTGCATCAACGCTGTCCTGCCCCTGCTGTCGTTCGCGTCCGCGTTTGCGCCACTGTTCAGCAGGATTGTAGCGACTGAGCTCAGATCGCGCGCCGCAGCCTCAATCAGTGGAGTGGTTCCGTCACTAACACTAGCGGTATTAGGATCTGCTCCGTGCTCCAAGAGCGTCTGAAGCACACGTTCATAACCCAGCTTTGCAGCGTGGAGTATCGGCGTCCACCCGTCCTTGTCGTCTCTCACTTCTACATCCACTCCTCTCTCCAGCAAGACACGAGCGGTCTGAGCACGGTCCTTCTTCACTGCGACCATCAGCGGCGTGAATCCGTCGTTGTGCTTCACGTCGACCGCTGCGCCATTCGCGATCAAGAGCGACGCCACGTGATGGAAACCCTCACTTGCAGCATAAGACAGCGAGGTCCATCCGATGTTGTCCTTCTCGTTGATATTTGCGCCGGCCCCAAGTAAGGCCAGGACAGACAAGACGTGGTTGCTGTACGCTGCCTGCATAAGAGCGGTCTCTCCAATCACGTCCTTCGCGTCCACATGTGCGCCGCCGTTGATCAGCGCCGTGATGGACTCGTGATGCCCCTGGAAAGCCGCTTGGAATAGCGCCGTCCACCCCGCTCGATTGGTGTCATCCACGTCGGCTCCGTTTTCGATCAAATACTCAATGATCTCGAATCGATTGCGAGCTGCCGCTTGCATCAGCACGGTACTGTCTTCGGTGTCTTTATGATTCGTCTCCGCCCCGTTTGCGAGCAGTAGATCCGCAGCCTCCTTTGCGTTCTCACTGACTGCATGGAAGAGCGCGGTCCAGCCTTTCTTGTCTTTTGCGTCGATTTGCGCACCATTTGCTAGCAGGATGCCGACAACCGCTGTGTGGTTGCTGTACGCCGCTTGCATGATCGGCGTTTCTTGGATGTGGTCGCGCTGGTTCACGTAGGCATTGTGCTCTAGTAGAGCTTCTGTCACCTCTTCGTATCCGTTCAACGCAGCCGAAAAGAGAGGCGTCCACCCTTGACTGTCCTTCGCCTCGGTCACTGCACCATATTCCAGAAGTACGCGCACAGCATCCACCTGGTCGTCACTCGTAGCGAGGATCAATGCTGTCTTCGCTTGGTTGTCCACGATTTCTGTCGACGCACTATGCTTTAGCAGAATGCGCGCAATCTTGTGGTTGCCGTGCATCACCGCCACCATCAACGCTGTCGCACCTTGCTTGTTCTTCGTGTCCACACTTGCTCCGTAGTCTAGCAGCAGCTGTGTGATCTGCTCGTGACCGTTCCGTGCTGCCACGATCAGAAGCGTGTTGCCGGTGCTGTCCTGAGCGTCAACGCCCAGCGCACTGAGCTCTTCACCGTCGTCGTTGTCTCTTCTTGCTCGGTCGAGGAGCTTCCGCACTACTTGCGCGCGTCCGTGCTCCACAGCGCCGAGCAGCTGTGCGAACTTCAACGGATGGGGCGACGACGGTGGTGGTGGCAAGAGAGACTGGAGAAAATCGACGGTGGTGGCACTGCTGCTGTTGCTCTCCATGGCGCTGCTGGACGTCAGCAAAATCTCTTTCGATCTCCCCGATGCTGTTGCTCTCGCGTGTGACGTGTGTGTGAAAAGTTTGACAATGACGGCAGAGTACAGTGTCGACTCCCAGAGCCTGGTGTGCAGGACCCAAACACAGCCACTTGGGTTGAGTCACATGCTGACTCTCTCCTACTTTCCTGTGGTCCACGTATCATTCGTGTGAACGTTACAGTCGTCTCCTCGCAGCTGTTGTAGAGCCTCACTCGCAGGTCAAACGATTGTTCGGACCGAGAATGAAGCTCAAACTATTTTGATGTGCTTTGGTAGATCTCTGTGGCAACACTGGAGACGAAAGGAGGATCATTGTGTGCTGTTTGTTGCAAAACTGGTGGTGTCTTAACACGTAAGTAGGCATACAGTGTGCACATTACTGATAACTTCATACGTACGATCCGTCGGATGCGTTGGATGCGTTTGATACTAGGCTGAGAAGGAGAACGGATTCCCTGGCTAGCAACGAGCTAGTTTATGATGCCCGAGACGGCGCCGCTCGACACACGCTGGCCCGCGAGACTGCTCTTCAAGTAGCACGCCGTACGACCGTCCACGTTCTCGTTCACAAACGTGTACCCCTTGCAACCAGAGATCGCCGAGCACTTGGCGCAACACTGGGCAGGCGACAGGAGGTAGAAGGTGCCCATGTCGAAGCCGTAGAAGTCTACGCCCGCAAGCTGCTGCGAGCACTGCGTCGGCACGGCGATGCACTGGTAGAAGCCCGTGTCCCACGGCTGACAGTACTGTCCTGATGGGCAGCACGTCGTGCCTTTGCTGTTGCCGCAAGAAGCCCAGGCGGAGGTCGAGCACGCAGCCTTCGGGTTCAAAACCTTCGAGGATACCGCGCCAGCGACTGCGCGCTTCTCGCCCACCGCGTTCTTCAGGTAGCACACCGACACGCCATTTGAGTTGTAGTTGACAAAGGTGTACGCCTGGCAGCCAGTGGTGCTAGCACAGCGGTCACAGCACTCACTTGGGAGGATGCCGTACACGGTCGCCATGTCATTGCCGTAGTAATCGATGCCGACTTCCTGGGTGCCGCACTGGCTCGGGTTTGGACGGCACTGGTACCAGTATGGGTCCCATGGCTGGCAGTATTCGCCCGAAGGACAACACTTGGGGCCGGTCGCGACTGTACCGCACGCACCGCTCGACGGCGTCTGGCACGTAGCGGTCTGCAACACCGCCACCTGGCCGGACACCACGCCGGTCACCACTCGCTTCGTGCCGTAGCCTTTCTTCAAGTAGCAGGCAGTCTTTCCATCCATGTTATAGTTCACGAAGGTATACGCCACGCAACCAGACGTCTTGGAGCAGGTGGCGCAGCACTCGTCAGGTTGCAGATCGTACACGGTGCTGAGATCGTCACCGTAGTAGTCGACATTGACTTCCTGGGTTGGGCACGTCGACAGAGCAGCGCGGCACTGGTAGTAGAACGGGTTCCACGGCTGGCAGTACGAGCCAGACTGACAGCACTTGGTGCCTTCGACACTGTTGCCACAGTAGCCGCCGCTGGCGGCACAGGTAGATGCTGGTGCTGGAGTAGTAGAAACAGGTGCTGGTGTCTGGGTGGTTGGCACAGGGGCTGGTGTTTGGGTCGTAGGAACAGAGGCAGGTGCCTGGGTAGTAGCAACTGGGGCTGGCACTTGAGCAGCAACCGAGGCAGGTGCCTGGGTAGTAACAACTGGGGTCGAAGTTTGAGTGGCTGGAGCTGGGGTCGTCCAAATGTCAGCTGGGAAGCTCAGGCTCTTACGCTGGCGATCCCACGTGTACAGTCCAAAGTACTTCTCAAGCTCGACGCCCATCGTGTTGTCATCTGGGCGGCGATCGAACATGTCGAACCAGAACTTTGGCGACGACGCGCCTCCCTTTGGCGTCCACTGCACCACTGCCAGGTAGTTGTCGACCGAGCTCGCGAGCGACGGGTACACGCTTGGAGAGATGGACGAAGGCGCACCAGCAGTCGGGAACCCGGTCTCCGTCAGCACCATCTTCGACACCGGATACTTGGCTGCTACCAGGTTCCACAAATTGTCCAAGATCTCTACGGGCTTGGCCGCGTTGTATCCGTCGCTGAAAAACGGATAGATGTTGACGCCAAGAATGTCGAGGTTGCTTGAGAGAGTCTGGATCTGAGCATCGTAGTTTCCGTCGAGGTACTCGAACACACGCTGCGCGGTTCCGAACTTGACGCTCGACGCTTCGTTTCCGAGACGAGTCTTGATTTGGGTAACAATTGCCAGGATGTCCGTGTCCTTGACGCCGAGGTAAAGGTTCTCGTTACCGACCAGGATCGCTTCGATCGTGCCCGGGTACTGCTGCACCGCGAGGACGGCGTTGTTGATCTCGTCTTGGAGCCACGACTCGGTCGTCATGTAGATCCCTAAGTGCAGCTTGACGTTGTGCGCCGCAGCGTACTTGGCGACGCTCACGCCGAAGAACTGCGAGTAGTACGTGCGCACCTTGGTGAAGTGCTGCGCCATGAGGTTAAAGTCGGCGTCGATGGATTCTTCGAGCGCTGTGGTGTTGAGCACTTCGTTGCCGAACGGGTACGCTTTCGAGTGCATCGGGGTGTAGGTGGCCGCCATGTTGCCCGGCGGACCCGATGTCGGAGCTTGGACGGCCGCCCCCGCGCTTGCGAACACGCAGGCGGCGAGGGCACTAAGGACCGCGAGCGTTCTCGAGAAGGACTTCATCGCGTTGCCTGCTTGCTTTGCTGCTTGCGTAAGTGCCTCCGAGGGAGCAAATTGAGAAATAAGCGGTGCACGCGAGGGAGTGAAAGAGTGAGAGGAGCGTTATGCCAACGGACTTCCTCGTTTGCTCGCCTGTATATAGAAATAGAGAGTGGCGTGAGTGGCTCCTTTGTTATCACGAGATGGTGTGTTGTGGAGAGAGGGAGCATTTTCGTCCCAGCCATGAAACCTCCCTGAACTTATGCTGTGGTTCGGATTTTCGTCTGATGGGCCGACAGGAGCAAAACCACATCTAATGCACGGAGGCAAGTTTACGCCCAAGGCTCCGTCTTCGGCAAGTACTGTGTCGGAGTATACTCTGTCGCTTGTTCTGTTCTGTTTACTTGACGAATCGCACAGTGCTTATCCTGCAGGATCCACTGGAACGAAATCCGAGACACGCTCCGGCATCTTGACGCATAGAGAGCAAGTGAGAAATTCTGCTTCGTCACTGAAGTGGTTGGTGTGAGATTTCAGAGATTTCGAGAGTCCTCATGGATATGAGTACATATGTGGCACGCGCATGGGGCTCTTTCTGGTGTGCACCGTCAACGGTCCCACTCTCTGACACGCACACGCACTGGTTTCTGAAGTTTGTTTTTCAATACGCACAGAGTAGCGAAATGAACTTTCGATTCGATCCGTCACGACCACGGCCACGGTCGCGTAGAGAAAGAGCGGGAGGTGTAGTTTTTGATTTGGACCGAGTGTGTGTATGTGTGCGCGCGTGATGATGATCATTTTGCTGGACCTCGTGCTTTTGTAATTTAACTGCTGAACTGACAGACCTTCGTAGGAGGAGTCTGATGAGCCCGCCAGGATGGAACATCACTGGCAGCACCATCGAGGACATTTGTTTATAGCTGGTCGGTCATACATCCTGGTGAAATAAGATTTTGTCGAATTGTGTTTTCAGCCCAGCATAACATAACCCAGCACGAGCAGCGAGGGATTTTAGCACCTTTCGATACGATTGTGCGGAGCTTCTGCGCTTTCGTCAGCGTGCGAGCAGTTCAGCGCACTCGCGAGTACCAGGAATCGAGCAACCCTTTTGAGCCCACTGCCTGCTGAACGCAAGGGTTAAGAAAGAAAGACGCATTGTCAATTTATAGAAATTCATTGTACACCACTGACATTTCCATGCCCTTTTCTTATGCTGTCTAGCATCCATCCAAAGTCCACTTGTGGGTTCACCCTGCCTAGCTCATCAATCAGATGAGCACTTTTTGCGAAAGTCGAAAGCCCTCGACCCACAGCAGCACCTTTACACGGCTGTGGTTTATCACAAGCACTCAACGCATAGCTCTACCGCACGTGGATACAATACAATACTCTATTGTGCGGTATCTCACTTCTCAGTCTTATTCGGCATGTGGTCGGTCAGACGAGCAACGGAGCTTCTTCCACTTCCGTGTCGCACGGCATTCTCAACGAACGGCCCAAGGACGCACCGGGGGGTTGTTGAACGTGGAGCTTGCTGCAACATGTACGTGTGTGGAAAGCTGTGTATTAACAGTCCATCGCAGCATGAAGCTATGGTGCGGTTCCCCAGTATGGCGTCGACAGAGTGAGTTGATGGAAACATGGATTGTGATACTGATTGGTGTGCGAAAGCGAGTGTTCTTTAGAAGAAAATGGGAGCTGGAAGTTCATTACTGTTAGCTACTGCTGCTACTACTACTTGGCTAGGCTCTTCTTTTTCTTGGTCTGAGTTGGAGCCTTCGTAGTTGCCACTGGAGTGGGACCAGCGTAGTTAGCGACGGAGTTGGCGTGGCGGTAATAGCCGCCAAGGCGTACTCCACGCTCTTTTGCTGACGATCGTAAGTGTACAAGCCAAAATGTTTCTCAAGCTCCACGCCGATGGTGTTGTCATCGGGGCGTCGGTCGAAAAAATCGAACCAGAACTTTGCGGACGACGCACTCCCCGGTGGGCTCCACTGTGCAGCAGCTTTGTAGTACGTAACAGAGCTCGAGGGCGGCGGCTGGACGCTTGGTGATAGAGAGGACAGAGCCTCTGCAGTTGGGGAACCGGTCTCTGTGAGCAGCATCTTGCTGACAGGGTATTTCTTCGCCACAGCGTTCTATGAACCGTTCAATATCGCCAGTGGCTCGAGCGTGTTGTATCCATTGTCGAAGAATGGGTAGATGTTCACGCCGAGGATGTCGAGATTGTCGAAGAGGGCCTTCATCTGTGCATCGTGCTTTGCATCCAAGTACTCGGTGATGCGCTGGACAGTGCCAAATTCCACGGCCGAGGCTTTGTCTCCCAGGCGGGTCTCGATCTGGGTGACGATGTTGAGAATCTGGGTCGACGTGACACCAAGGAACAAGTTCTCGTTGCCGACCAGGATCGCTTCGACCGTGCCTGGGTACTGCAGCACCACCGTGACAGCGTTATCGATTTCGCTTTGAAGTCACGCCTCGCTCGCCATGAAGATCCCCAAGTGGAGCTTCACGTTGTGTGCCGCGGCGAACCTAGCGACGTTGACTCCGTAAAACTGCGAGTAGTACGTGCGCACTGCTGAAATAGGTCTTGATGAGCTAAAAATCCGTGTTGATGGACTCTTCGAGCGCCGTGGCGTTGAGCACTTCGCTGCCGAACGGGTACACCATCGAGTGCATTGGGCTGTAGGTTGTCGCCATGTTGTCTGGAGCGCTCGCGGCTGCAGCGAGGGGCTTCACTTGAGCACTTGTAAGCAGGCACGCTGCAGCAAGACCTAGAGGGAGGAGCTTCATTCTTGTCTTCCCAGTGACCAAGTGACTTCGACGAAGAGAATTGAAGAGTGAGTGAGTAACTGGGTTATTACCGCACGCGTATGATGTAATGCCAACGCAAGGAGAAGGTCGGAACATAGGGGGCTTCGGCACTAACCATAATTGCTTTTCTGGCTTCTGTATCTCGCCACGTTTTCAGTCCGACGCTTGATTCCCAATCAGCATCGCAAGATCTGTCCGCTTACACCATCTTCCATAAGCATGTTTATCCCATGTGTACTGGGGTACAGTGCAGTCTAGAGGACGACAACCACGGAACCCAAGCAAGGTACTCGGAACAAATTGAAGTGGTCTAACTCTGAAGTGGGCACAGTATGTTCTGAAGATTAGTGCTCACTGCAGTGTAGTTATAAGGGAGACCTGAAGCTGCTCTGCATACATGAAGTGGCAAAAGACAGCAACAGCAACAGCAACAGCAACAGCAACAGCAACAGCAACAGCAACAGCAACAGCAACAACAACAGCAACAGCAACAACAACAGCAGCAACAACAACAACAACAACAACAAAGTCGAAGGCGAGCACTGAATGGGTATTGGGAGTCTGCCCAACGGCAACATACCAAAACCATGATAGCTTTCACTCAGTGGTTTACCGTTGAAATTTTGTTATATAGCACTCCCCACGCACAACGGTATTATTGTCTGCTAAACCGATATTCTGTGGTGCTTCACATTCTGGATCAGTCTTAACTGTTGGGCTAAATAGAGTCTCACACCACGATCTGGACCCTAATGTGGGATGTTCAACCACCCCAACAACATACATCAAGAAAGATTGTGCATCCAACTCAACCCAAGAAGCCACGAAGCCCCAAGCTCACTTGCTGATTGGAGCTCTTCGCGACGCACACACATCAAACCAACAACAACAGGAAGACAAGAAGATCGTTAATCAACATGCGCGCGTTCCGCTTCGCCATCGACCGCGGCGGCACCTTCACGGACGTCTACGCCGAGATGGATATCTTTGACGCCCAGGGGGCCGTGCAGGAGATCCGCCCCAAGGTCATCAAGCTGCTCTCAGAGGACCCCGCCAACTACCCCGATGCACCACGGTGAGGGAAACGTGGAGAAAGAGAAAACAAGATTTGCGTGATGTAGTATTGGATTTGTGCTCATCGCGCTTCTGTGTATGTGTATATGTGTTTGTATTGTGCAGCGAAGGCATTCGACGCGTGCTGGAGGCGATGACGGGCGTGCCGCACCCGCGCGACCAGCCCGTGGACACGTCGCGCATCCAGGAGATCCGCATGGGCACGACGGTCGCGACGAACGCGCTGCTGGAGCGCCAGGGCGAGCGCACGGTGCTCATCACAACCAAGGGCTTCCGCGACCTGCTCTACATCGGCAACCAGTCACGTCCAAAAATCTTCGACCTGGAGATCCAGACTCCGGACGTGCGTGCTCTCGCTTGCTCTTTGTCCTGGTTGTGTAAGGGTAGTGCTGATGTTGCTTGCATTTTTGTTTATTAGATGTTGTACGAGTCTGTGATTGAAGTGGACGAGCGACTTCAGGTGATCGACCAAAAGGATCGTAAGGAGACTGATGTGCGCGGAATCAGTGGGGATTACGTGCGCGTCACGAAAGAGCTGGACGCGGAGGATCTCCGTCTGAAGCTGCAAGTACGACTGAGTCTGGGTACTGGTAAGCCTTAGTTTCGACCATTTGATGCTGACATAAGTTTTGTGTGGTTCATGTTTGCAGGCAGCAAAAGAGGCAGGCATCAGCAGTGCCGCGATCGTCCTGCTGCACTCGTACACGTTCCCCAAGCACGAGCTGGAAGCCGCCAAGCTGGCGGAGGAGCTGGGCTTTACGCAGATCTCGCTCTCGTCGGAAGTGATGCCGATGATCAAAGCCGTGCCACGTGGGTACACGACGTGCGCCGACGCGTACCTCACCCCCGTGATCAAGACGTACGTCGCGTCGTTCTGCGCGGGCTTTGACGGCGGCCTTGAACACGTCAAGATCAGCTTCATGCAGAGCGACGGCGGGCTGGCGCGCATGAAGCACTTCCACGGCCACCGCGCGATTCTCTCCGGACCTGCGGGTGGTGTCGTTGGGTACGCGCGTACGACCCGTCCACCACCAGGAAGTGGTGACGAATCGAGCAGTGCGCCACCACCTGCTGTCATCGGCTTTGACATGGGCGGCACGTCTACGGATGTGTCGCGCTTCGACGGCAAGTTCGAGCACGTTCTCGAAAGCGTGACTGCGAACGTTCCTGTGCGCGCGCCGCAGCTGGACATTCAGACTGTCGCTGCGGGCGGCGGTTCGCGTCTCTTTTACAAGAACGGCATGTTCATCGTCGGCCCTGAGTCGGTGCGCGCCCACCCTGGACCCGTGTGCTACCGCAAGAACGGGTACCTGAGTGTGACAGACGCGAACCTCGTGACTGGCCGCATCATCCCCAAATTCTTCCCAAAGATCTTTGGTCCGGACGAAGATGAAGAGCTCGACGTCGAAGGCTCGAAGCGCGCGTTTGCGGAATTGACCGAAGGGATCAACGCGTCGTCGTCGGCGAATGGAACCAAGTACACGCTCGAAGAAGTCGCATCGGGGTTCCTGCGTGTCGCGAATGAAGCCATGTGCCGTCCAATCCGCAACCTGACGCAGATGAAAGGGTACGACATCAGCACCCACATCTTGGCGTGCTTTGGCGGCGCGGGACCGCAGCACGCGTGCTCGATCGCGAAGGCGCTGGGCATGTCGAAAGTGTACATCCACCGCTACAGTGGCATTCTCTCGGCGTACGGACTGAGTGTCGCTGACAGTGTGGTCGACAAGCAGCGTCCATCCTCTGCCGAGTACAACGCTGCGAACAAGGACGAACTGGTGGCGAGTCTCTCGGCGCTGGCGCAGGAAGTGAAGGCTGAGCTGGTCAGTGATGGCTTCAAGAGTGAGGACATCCAGCTCCAGTTCTTCTTGAACATGCGCTACGAAGGAACTGACAACGCGGTGATGACACGCGGACCTGTGGGCGAGAAGGGCATGCCTCTCGAGGTGTCTGAGAAGCAGCTCCTTGGCTACGACTTTGAGGCGTCGTTTGTGCGAAAGTACCAGCGCGAATACGGGTTCGTGCTCCAGAACCGATCGATCATCATCGACGATGTCCGTGTGCGTGGAACCATCTCGCCAGAGTTGAAGGACGTCGCCGCCACTGCAGGTAGCGGTGATTCGACTGGCGACCAGGCCAGCGATGATAGCGCTTGCGCGCCACACTCGAAGACCAAGTTCTACTTTGACGACGAGAAAGTGTGGCGTGACATCCCAGTGTATCTCCACGAAGCCCTTCTTGAGAAGCGCGGCGCCAAGTACGCCGGCCCTGCAATCATCATGCAGGGCACTGCGACGGTGGTCATCGAACCACGATGGAGCGTCGAAGTGCTGCAGAGTGGCGATCTGTTCTTGACGTTCGAGGGCAAGAAGCAGGTGATCCAGACCGAAGTGGTGGACGCAGCTGATATCCCGCTCGACCCGATCCAACTCTCCGTGTTTGCTCACCGCTTCATGGGCATCGCCGAGCAAATGGGGAAGACCCTGGCGCGAACGTCCGTGTCGGTGAACATCAAGGAGCGCTTGGATTTCTCGTGCGCGCTTTTTGGTCCGGATGGCGGACTTGTCGCGAACGCGCCGCACTTGCCAGTCCACCTCGGCGCGATGCAGCAGGCGGTGCGGTACCAGCTTAAGCACTGGGGCGACGACTTGGCCGACGGCGATGTGCTCGTGTCGAACCACCCGCAACTCGCTGGCGGCAGCCACTTGCCAGACATCACGGTGATCACGCCCGTGTTTGACAAGAAGACGAAGAAGATCGAGTTCTTTGTCGCGAGTCGCGGTCACCACGCGGACATTGGCGGCATTGCGCCGGGCTCAATGCCGCCGCTTTCCAAGACGCTCTCAGAAGAAGGCGCTGCGATCGTTGCATTCAAGCTCGTCGATGGCAAGGTTGGTGCATTCAGAGAGCAGGAGATTACGGACATCCTTGAGCAAAAAGGGATGGTTGACGACCGAGGCGTGCCGCGTATTGGAACGCGCAACCTGCGCGACAACCTGTCGGACCTGAAGGCGCAGGTCGCTGCGAACCAGCGCGGTGTGATCTTGATGAACGAGCTGGTCGCCGAGTACTCACTGCCAATTGTGACGGCGTACATGACGTACATCCAGCAGGCAGCCGAGCTCGCGGTGCGCAGCATGCTACACCAGTTCTCGCTCGCGCAGAACCTGCCGGACGTCGGCAGCGTGTACGCGGAGGACTTCATGGACGATGGCACGAAGATCGCGCTGAAGGTCACGATCGACAGACATACGGACTCGGCGATCTTTGACTTCAACGGCACGGGACCCGAGATCTACGGGAACGTTAACACACCACCTGCGGTCACGTACTCTGCGATCATTTACTGCCTACGCTGCTTGCTCACGGGCGAGGATTTGCCGCTAAACCAGGGCTGTTTGACACCGATCGAGGTCATTTTCCCGAAGGACGGCAGCATCTTAAACCCGAGCGCGAGCGCCGCGGTGGTGGGCGGCAACGTGCTAACGAGCCAGCGCATCACGGACGTGATCCTGCGCGCGTTTGCTGCGAGCGCTGCCTCCCAGGGGTGCATGAACAACTTGACCTTTGGAAGCGCGACGTTGGGCGGGTACTACGAGACGATCGCCGGCGGTGCTGGTGCGGGACCTTCGTGGAATGGACGCAGCGGCGTGCATACGCACATGACGAACACGCGGATCACGGACCCCGAGATCCTCGAGAAGCGCTACCCGGTGCTGCTGCGCGCGTTTCATTTGCGCGAAGGCTCGGGCGGCAAGGGTATGTACCGTGGCGGTGACGGTGTCGTTCGCGAACTTGAGTTCCTGGAAGAGATGACGGTGAGCATCCTCTCGGAGCGACGCGCGTTCCGTCCGTACGGTCTCGCAGGTGGCGAGGACGGCGAGCGCGGCATGAACCTGCTCAAGCGCAAGGACGGCCGCGTGCTGAACTTGGGCGGCAAGAACACGGTGGACGTGCTCCCGCACGAGATCCTGACGATTTACACCCCTGGTGGTGGCGGCTACGGCGAAAGCCTTGTGTAAATTGTGTGAGGGACGAACACGTGAAGCACTCTCGGGCGAAGAAGGAAACAAAACAAAATGCATTGTGTCTGGTTTGGATTGATTGATGCTGGTTGGAAGTTTGGTTGTCTATGAATGATTGCATGTCTTGTCATTGCAACAGAATATGGCTTTCTCTGTTTGTTGTCTTGGTTTGTTGGCTCTTTACCCAATCACCGGATCAAAGTCCTGCGAGGCCTGCTCCTGCTTTTGCGCGAGCTTCTCCGCCTTCCGCTTATTGCGCTTCTCCGCCGCGAGCGCCGAGTCCTCCAGGTACTCCTCGATCTGCGAGTCGAATTCCTCTTTGAATTTGTCGTAGCGCATGCCCATGCGCTGCTTCTCGACCTCGGATTGCGCTTTCTGCTGCTTCTTCTTCTTCTTCTTCTTGCCAAAGCTCTCAGCGTCCTCCTCGACCTCCGAGGTGTAGTCCGGATAGATGCAGTCGCGCATGCGGTGGCCGATGCCACCGCAGTTGGAGCAGATCATCGGCAGCAAGCAGTGCTTGGCGACGTGGCCGCGCTCGCCGCAGTTCCGGCACACGCGGTCCTTGTCCTGCTCGCGGTGGATCAGCTGCTGGTACTTGCGCTCCTTCGCGCGGCTGTACTGGAGCTTGCTCAGCTCGTGCTCGTAATCGAGCTCGTCCTCAGGGGCGTTCAGGATGCGACGCTTCACGCTGCGCGCTGTGCGGGCGGCACGATCGGCATTGAACGAACCAGGCGCGCAAGTTGGTGGTCGTCTGGAGCGCGTCTCGCTACGCTTGGAGAGTCGCTCACCGACTGCGTTAACACCGCCATTGTCGTCGCCAACCTCGTCATCGCTGTCGCTATCACTGTCGCTGTCGCTATCACTGTCGCTATCGTCATCCGCATCAGGTGCTTCCTTACTCTTCTCCTCAGCATCATCATCGTCGTCGTCGTCCTTTTCTTCTACAAAAGCGAACTCCACGTCGCTCTTCTCTGCCTCGGCCATTTGCTGGCGGAACTGCTGCGAGTGCTGCAACAAGCGCTCGAACGGGTTCACGTCGCCGTTGGTCGCCGCATCGCCGTTCAGACCATTGTGGTGGTCGTCCTCGTCGTCGTTGTTGTTGTCATTGCCGCCGCCGTTGCCTGTCGCGAACGAGAAGCTACGCACGACGTGGCGAGCGCCATTAGTAGCAGTAGCAGTGCGGCCAGCAGCAGATCTGAAGTGTTGCTGCGCACCCAGCGAGCGGGACACAGTAGTAGCAGCAGGCACTCGGCTGCGCAGCAGCAGCAGTCGCGTCGCCACCATCTCTCGCTCTCTTCCTTCCGTGCCAAAGAAGCTCTTGCGAATTGTGAATTGCAAATGATGTTCGAGTGGTGCGCGCATCTTGGGCCAACCAGTTAGAAACGGTTTCTATCGTTTCTATTCGGTGAGCACTGTTTCCTTTTAAAACCTTGCCAATAGATGGACACTTCTCTTACATTTTAAACTCTACATTCTAATTTGTGCTACAGAGTGCAAGTCGCCGAGGTTTTTTGGTTCTCTCTTGAAAGCAGAGCAGAGCCCCCTCTTCCCTTTGTGGCTTGCTTGTCTAACAAGCAAGCACCTCGAGAGCTCAATTGGCCGATCGATTCACGCGATCTCTTTGTCTCTGTGTGCATCCACCCCACTTCACAGGAGTCTGTACGTGTGCGTGTGCTACGTGCCTGTGTGAGTGATAAACGAGAAGAAGCCGTCTACCTGACTTGCCTTCCTGCCAGTCCCTGTACCAGCCTCCCAATCGTCTCGCACACAAAGAGCAGCAAGCAAGCGCGAAAGACGAGATCATCAATCATGCTGGCGTCACGCGGACTGCCGCCGAACGTAGAGATCCGCGACGTATGGGCCGGCAACCTGGAGGAGTCGATGAAGATCATCCGCGAGGTGGTGCAGCGCAAGTGCTACGTGGCGATGGACACCGAGTACCCGGGTGTGGTGGCGCGTCCCATCGGCTCGTTCACGACGTCGACCGACTACCAGTACCAGACGCTGCGCTGCAACGTGGACCTGCTGCGCATCATCCAGCTCGGGGTCGCGTTTTTCAATGAGGACGGCTCGTTCATGACCGACATCCCTGTGTGGCAGTTCAACTTCAAGTTTAGCTTGGGTGAAGACATGTACGCGCAGGACTCGATCGAGATTTTGAAGCAGGCGGGCATCGACTTCCCAAAGCACGAAGAGATGGGCATCGAAGTTGCGCGCTTCGGAGAGCTGCTCGTGCCCTCAGGCCTCGTGCTGGGCGACAACATCAAGTGGGTGTCGTTCCACGGCTCGTCGGACTTTGGGTACCTGCTCAAGGTGCTCACCTGCAGCCCGCTGCCCGCGGAAGAGGAGACGTTCTTCGACTTGCTGCACACGTACTTCCCGAGCACGTTCGACCTCAAGCACGTGGCGATGGACTTTGACAAGATGGGCGGCCTGAGCAGACTCGCAGAGGATTTACAGGTGGAGAGAATAGGCACAATGCACCAGGCCGGCTCGGACGCGCTGCTCACGGCCGCGACGTTCTTCAAGATGGTCGAGGTGTTCTTCGATGGCAAGGTGGAAAACGCCGCCAAGTACTCCGGACAGCTCTACGGACTGGGCAACAGCATCGGCGGCTGAAGGTGAGCAGAGGGGTCGAACACACGTAGTACAATCAGCAAAACACACTATGAGCGGCAGGCGCTGGCTCGGCGCCTCGGTCTCAGGAAACAGAACCAAGCAACTCCCATAACAACAACAAACAAAACAACCAAACGAACAGTTCGCACGACAGCAGCCTGCAGATTGGTAAAACGCGTGTGTTGTCTTTGTTTTTGTGTATTTCTTTGCTTTGCTTTGCTATGGTGTGGTATCTATTCAGGAGAGCTATCGAGGAGAAGTTGGCTGATGCGGTGGCCAGCAAGAAAGCATGAAGCATGCGCGCAGCTTCGCTTAGTACTTGATCATGAACGCGACAATCTCGTTGACAGAGTCGCCCTTGACGCTCGACTTGGCGAACGTCACCTCACATGGCGCATCGACATCAAACTGGAATGCCGTGCCGTCGCGACCCACAGGCACGGTCGACAGGTCCTGGTCCTCGCCTTCCGTGTCAAGCGACGAGCGCGTGGTCTTCAGCTGGGTCAGCTCTTTCTCGAGCGACTCGCGGATCGCCTCTGGGGTCATGGCGCCAGCGACGTCGCTTTTGTTGCACGCAATGAGGAGCGGTGGCGACATGTCGTTCACCTTGGCGTTCGAGAAGATGTCGTACAAGTACCTGTTGTTTCGATGCAAAAAAGTGCAGGAAGACGTATGTGTCAGTTCTCGTTGCAAGTAGCGAGCAGAACAGTATCCAGATGGAGCGATAGCAGTATGCAACACGTACTCGGCAGCCTTGCGGAGCATTGGCGAGTCCGACGCGTCGAGCACAAACACGATGCAGCCCGTGATTGGGTAGAAATCCGACACACGCCTGTTGTTGTAGCAGCAGCAAACCACACAGCAATCGTTAGTAAGCGATCCGCATCAAATACCAAATGCTTGCATCGATAGTACACAAAGCAAAAATAGAGAACACAGCATGCACGCATATGAATGTGCACGTACGAGCGAAGGCGTTCGTGGCCTGGGAAGTCGACGACGTTGAGCTCGGCGTCAAACTTGTCCGGGTTGTACTTTGGGTGCACGCGGAAGGTGGCGGAGAGCTCCTTCATGGAGCTGACGGTCTCGACGATCTCGCCGTCGCGGATCGCGTGGAAGAGCTGCGTCTTGCCGGCGTTGCGCGGACCGACGACTAGCACAGTCTTGTGCTTCTTGCCGGACCACGTCACGCCCAGGCCGCGCATGTGCTGGATGAACTGGAACACGAGCACGACGTAGATGACCGAGAGCACGACCGCGAGGATCACCATGTACGCCGGCGCGCCGTAGATCTTGGGCACTTCGATGCCGAACATGCTGCCTGCTAGATAGAGAGCTCGGAGGGAAGGAGGGAGAGCGGGAGGACGGGAGGGCGGGGCTGCTTGCGCGGGGGCGGGCAGATTGCGGAGTGAGACGCTGTGTCGCAATGGTGCAACAGACAGAACGAAAAAGACAGGGTGTGTGATGTGGACCACGTTTCGCCCACCCAAAATTCTCTCTCATCTCAGTGCTGTCAGTACATTATGTGATTGTTAGGCTAATCCCTGTTCATATTCTTTCATACTCTTTTGAGGCTAAAACTGGATTCTCCCACAAGGTCTAGGGCTAAGAATTACATCGCGTACTGAATTAAGTAAAAACGAAATCAAGTACTGAGATAAGTACGTACTTGGACAACAAAGCGCTGCACTGAATTAAGTGAGCTTGTAAATTTCGCTACAAAAATACTGAGTTATGGTAACCTCTCACTTGATTCAACAAGTTGATGTTTCGTAAATGATAGTGAGTGTTGGTGAGCATACCGGTGAGTGCCAGGTCATTTGTGAAACGGTTTTGAGCAGTTTCAAACGGCAGTGTCAATTCACAGAATGGGTACTGTTTGGCTGGACCTCACGAGCCACCACCAGCAACCAACGCGTATGGGGGAAATTCACTATGGTGTTCCATTGTCCTTCACTGTAGAGAATCAAACGCTTTACTGCAAGTGCGTGGCCCCCGATTAGCCTCCGCCACAGAGGCAAAGGAGCTAAAACAAGGTCTTCATCATAATGAAAGTATTTATTTCATCCACAGCGTCGTGTGTCGCGAACGCGATACTGTGAAGCCCTCGCAACGTTTTGAATATAAACGTGCATGCGAGTGCTCCAAAGTACACTCGAAGACATCGTTTCACATCGACATATCTAAAACAAACTTTCATTAATTACAACAAAACGCAAAATCACTGCAATTCTTTGCTGTGGTCAGCAACAAGCACTTTCTTGCGGTCATGAAAGCGAAGGAACGCCTTCAGCGTCTCACCCCAGAACACCGAGTTCAGCGCACCCGCGACTGACACCAGCCACTTGAACCACGCAATGTACGCGAAGCCAAAGATATCCGTCATGATCACCGGCGTGTTCGTCACGAAGATCGTCAGGATCACCGACAAAGACGCCGCAAATTGCATGTACTTGTTCGAGAACATGCCCACGAACACCGGCAGCGTGAAGCTGCGTACAGTGTACGCTCGCAGCACCTCTGTGAACGTAATGCACACGAACGTCATGGTCTGCGCCATCGCAATACCCTCCGAGAGACACTCATACTCGCCGCCCTCGCAGTAGATGCTCGAGTCTTCGTAGAAGTCGCGGTTCTCGAGGTCAGGGAACACGAAAGTGCCGTTCGAGTTCATGGCGTTGCAATTGCCGTACGTCTTCCAGCCGTTGCCTACGCCCTCCCAGCGCTGGCACGTCACGTCCTTGAAGTCGTCGCCGTGCGCGCCGCCGCCCTGCTTTAAGATGTCGCTCAGTACCAGGCGGCCGAAGCTCCAGTACACACCCAGGCACGACGCCACGATCGCGCCGCTGGCGATGATGATCGCGTTGAACGCCACCAAGGTCCACAGACGACCGTGGATCAGTGGCTGCTTCTTTGGACGAGGGCTGTCCTCCATGATGCGAGGGTCGCCCTTCTCCAGACTCAACGCCACCGCAGGCATGCCGTCGGAGAACAGGTTCAGGATCAGAATCTGCAGCGCCTCCATCGGCGCAGGGAAACCCGCTGCCACCGTCGTGAAGATCAAGATGATCTCGCCGATGTTCGTCGACAGCAAGAACATCACGAACTTCTGGATGTTGGCATAGATCACGCGACCCTTCTCCACCGCGGACACGATGCTGCAGAAGTTATCGTCCGTCAGCACCATGTCAGACGCACCCTTCGCCACCTCCGTGCCGGAGATGCCCATCGCGACGCCGATGTCCGCCTCCTTCAGCGCCGGCGCGTCGTTCACACCGTCGCCCGTCATCGCCGAGATTAGGCCCTGGCGCTGCAGCGACTTCACGATCTCGATCTTGTCCTCCGGCTTCGCGCGCGCAAACACCGTCGTGCGCGACGTGATCTCGTCGATCTCGTGCTCCGCCAGGTACACGTCGTCGCGCGGACGCAGCTGCGTGCAATCGGTCGCCTGCAGCTCCGGGTCCACGCCGTCCTGCAACAGGTCGATGTTCTTCGCGATCGCGACAGCCGTCTTGAGGTAGTCGCCCGTGATCATCACCGTGCGGATCGACGCCAAACGCGCAGTTGCGATCGCGTCACGCACACCGTCGCGCTCCGGGTCGATCGACGCCACTAGGCCCAGGAACACCAGCGGACGCGACAGCGCAGCGAACTTCTCGTCGATATCGTCGCAGTCCGAAGGGTACGGGATCGACGCCAGCGGCTGCATCGCCACCGCCAGTACACGGAGCGCCTGCGACGACAAGTGGTCCACGGCGTCCATCACCTGGTGACGCTGCTCACCCGACAGCGCAGCCAGCGAGCCGTCCGCCTGGCAGTACCGCGTGCAGTTGTCCAGAATGTAGTTCGGTGCGCCCTTCACGCACGCCACGTACTTGGTCGACGCATCCAGCGCCAGCGAGTCGAACGTCGCCGACGTCGGCAGCTCGTTCAGCGTGATCATCATCTTGCGCGACGAGCTGAACGGCACCTCCGCTACGCGCTTATACTCCTCCGCCACGCGCTCCTCCCAGATACCAGCCTTCGCGGCAGCCACGACCAGCGGCGCCTCCGACGAGTTACCGAACGGTACCCACGTGAGCACGCCGTCCACATCCTTCTGCTTCAGCTGCGTGTTGCTGCAAAGAACAGACGCGAGGAGCGACGCGCGCAGGTGGACGTTCTCGCACCCGCCCGCTGCAGTCTGGTCCACGCCGTTCAGGAAGATGCCGCCCTCCGGCACGAAGCCCTTGCCCGTCACGTCGTACTCCTTGAAGTCGCCCCAGAGCTTCACGGCGGTCATCTTGCCCTCCGTCAGCGTACCGGTCTTGTCTGTGCAGATCACCGACGCCGCACCGAGCGTCTCCACGGCGGCGAGCTTGCGCACCAGCACGTTCTGCTTGACCATGTCGGCAGTGCCCGAGGACAGACAGATCGTCACCACCATCGGTAGTCCTTCCGGCACGGCGCTGACTGCCAGCGACACCGACAGCATGACCATCACGAGCCAGACAGGACGGTCCGGGTGCTTCGGGTCCTTGTTGCCGCGGATCATGCCCACCGCGAACACCAGCGCACACACCGTGAGCGCGATGGTGCCCATGACGAAGCCCAGCTTGTGCAGCGAGCGCTGCAACGGCGTCAGCTTCGGCTGGTACTTGGCGATGCAGTCCGACAGCGGGTTGCGAAACCCCTTCTTCTCGCCAGGACCCACCTTCTTCGCCTTCAGCAAAGACGCGATGGAGCCCACGCGCGTGCCCATGCCGGTCTCCACCACGATGCCGCGAGCGTTGCCGGCAGTCACCGTCGTGGACGAGAACACCATGTTGTCCGCCGTCAGCTTGTTCGACTTGCCGTTCATCGACGCGTTGTACTTCTTCGCCACGTCCTCCGACTCGCCCGTTAGCAGCATCTCGTTCACCTTCAAGTCCGAGCTGTGTACCAGTCGGATATCGGCCGGCACCACGTCTCCCGTCACGAGCACCACGACGTCGCCCGGCACCAGGTCCTTGCTGTCCACCACCTGCTGCACGCCGTCGCGCACCACAGTGGACTGCGGACTCGACAGCTGCGACAGCGCCTCCAGCGCGTTACTCGCGCTATTCTCTTGGATCGTCGCGCTCGTCGCGTTCAGAAACACGATGAACAGGATCGCGATGCCCTCCACGTACTCCTTGAGCGCCAGCGACGCGACGGCGGCGAACAGCAGCATACTGATGATCAGGTTGTAGAATTGCAGCAGGAACGTGATGTAGGTGGGCGTGCGCGGCTCTTCTTCGAGCATGTTCTGTCCATACTTGGTGATGCGTGCGTCGTGGTCGGACGAGTTCAAGCCGTGCTCAAAGTCGGTGGCGAGCAGCTTCGCGACGCCATCCAGCGACCTGGCGTGCCAGGCGTCGTGCGCTTCCATGCTCACAAAGGAGAGTCTCGCTTCGCGTGGGTTCTTGACAATCAGGCGCTCAGCGTCGCTGAGGAAGCGCTCGCGGTGCTCCTCTTCTTCTTGGGCACGCTGCTCTTCGTCGCTCATAGTGTCGCCGCTCAAGAACGTGTCCATGTTGACGTAGCTAGACGTGAGACGCGGCGACATACCCAGACGCGGATCACTTGGGGACAGCGGCGGCAGCGCAGAGCTGCGCTTGCTGGGCGACGGGCTCACGGTGTGCGATGCATCATGATTCATCAAAGCCCAGTCGGTGTGTGGTCGTCAGTCTGAGAGGAGCTCTTCTCGAGCAGCTCCTTCAGAGGAAGGCGGAGAGATAGATAGATAGAGCGAGTGATGGCGACTGCTCGTGGAGCTTGAGCAGGAGGCGGTGGATTGCAGAGTGAGCTCCTTCGTAAGTTGTGCCGAGCGTGTGGTGTGCGAGCACGGCGTGCGGTGGCGGCGCGCTGGCAGTCTCCGTTCGTCCTTGCGTTGCCTCTTGGCGTTCTGCTGAAGGTGCACAGCGTTTTAGCGAAAGATCGATCGTCAAGGGTTGTACGTAAGGGGAGATGCGCTCACGCGTTAGGTTCGTTGAAGCTAATGTCTCGTGTGCGTTATCGCACTTTGCGGCGACCGCCCTCCTGATTCGCTTGATGTTTACAATAGTAGCTGAAAATCGGGCTTATTGTGCTTTATCACACTTGGAAATTGTAGGGTCCCTTTAAAAGCAAACTTATTGATTATCGTACTTTTGCGCAAATCAAAGGTAAAATGCCATGTCGCAATGCCAAAGGGGAGATGGACACCTCCCATCTGTTTGATGGACGACCATCCATGGGGACCTGGCTGCCCCTGCTCTCTCCTCTCTCTCTCCTCTCTCCTCACTGACACTCTGACCTGCGAGTGGTCAACCAAGAGTCCAAAGACGGCGACCGACGGCGGCTGGCCTGGTGCTGTAGCATTTCTGGGAACAGCGCCGCGAAAGGAAGCGATCTTGGATCTTTGCGTCCAAGGCTCACTGCAAAATGCATGATGGTAACAGCACCAAAGGTGCTCATGAGGCCATGACTGGCTGGCTGGCTGGCGTTGAAATGAGAATTAGAAAACCAGCAATAGAGCGAGAGGCAAATCTGCTGCTCTTCCCGTGCCGGCCGGCTCCAGCCGGGAGATGCGCGGCCATACCTAGTTTGCGAAAAGCGCGCTTTCGTACGGCGCTGTACACTTGACTGGCGTTGAATATGCGGCGTCGTACGGCGCTGTACACGTGGAGAAAGGAAGGTGGGTGGGATATGAAAGTTCGTACGGCGATGCACGCACTACTGCGTTACTGTATGGGCGGATCGTGCTACAGTGTGCTCGCGTGCGTGCTTTTGGGCTTCGCTTTTGGGCTGCTGAACGGAGAGAGGGGGGAGCCGCTTCATTCCTGACCACCCGTGTGATCATGAGTATGTGTATGCGGCATGCCCAGCGGCTCTGATAGCAGTGCGAAATACTTGTGTGAAAGCCATCAAGCTATCCCTGTGTTTAAACATTTGGTAGTGATGGTTTACCTCACATAAGGACCACCTCGACAGTCTGTGTACATACATCGGCCTGAGAGGAACCTACACTTTGAGGCGGTGGGTGGGCGGTGCAAAGATGCAAGGTGGACACACGAGAGGAGCTCCGTCTCTGGCTGCGCTTTTTGGCTTTTTGGTGCATTTTTCTGAAAGAAATAGATTAAAATTAATTGACGACACTGTGTTTGACATCTCTTACGAAAAGAATCACCATGCCAGCGTCGATGCAACGCATTTCCCCCAGCGAACGGACTTGAACTGACTGGCTGGAGAGGATACAGGCGATTGCTTGGCTGCCAGCAGCAGCGACATATCGCACAGAGAGATTCCTTGCGAGGGTGTGGAGGAATCACACCCACTTTGCCGATGTGGGGTTCGTACGGCGCTGTACGCCCACGAATCATGCGCACTCGGTTTTCGTACGGCGTTGTACGGCAAAGAGACCATGTGGAAGGGAGGGAGGGAGAGCCTTCTTGAATTCTCCACATGGGTTGCATCATTGTGAACCCCCGTTGTACGGCGCTGCACACATTTTTCCTTGGAAAGAGAGGGAAAATGCAACCTTCCCTTCAATCTTCCGTAGTTGTTCGTACGGCCATGCACGCGATGTGCAGCTGCAAGCATGCAACACAACCACAAAAAGAGAGACCTCTTGTGCGAATCAGTGCTGGGTGGCAAACAGCCCAGTTCACGTGGTCAGCCACCATCGTTTGGCTTTTCCTTCCTTTCACTCAGCCAGGACGACGAGAAGGCTCTCATGGCGGAAAGGCAATGCACTCAAAGCGATGATGCATTGCATTATTGCATTGAGCGCGCTGCGGCGCTGCAGTCTAACAAAGAGAAAACGACTCGGGTTGGTTGGTTGTTGTTGGTTCATGCCTTCGTCCATTCTCACTGCTTTGATTGTACGGCGACAACACCTCCTCCTTTGGACACGTCAGCCTGTGCTTGACCGGAAATTCCACATCTCCAAGTCAGACCGCTCCACAATATGAACTTACTCTGCACCTGTAGCACGACACAAGCGCGTCATCTGTAGCCAAATCGCCTTTGTACTCTGATCAACGTCAACTAATAAAACTACTTCTAGTGGCTACAGTACTGTACTTACTACTAGAAGTATACATTCTGGTAGGGTATTCGCTCTTGAGGATGGAAGTTGGTATGCATATTCGATTGGTGGCGAGGTCTTTAAGCAACCTCAGCACCAAGCGTCGAGCGCAGAGATTCTAGAATAGCACGACAACGACTCGAAGACCTCCTCTCAACTGGGCGACGCACAGGTCTGTTAGATTGCCGAGAGCACGCTGAATATGATTTCAGCCCTCTGGTTGCACAGATCCACGGGCTGGGTATGTTGTTGTTGACAAAAGTACCCAAGCTTGAACTTCGACGTTTTTAAATCGATGTGGAGAGCTGAGCAGATAGCCCTTCGCCATTTTGCGATCTGCAACATCGATAAACAGCCTCCCCTATAATCAAAAAGTTCATCACGCGAATTCCCAATCCGCGAGGATAAGCGAGCAAAGCACCGTGCTGCCAGTCGAGAGATGGGAGAGTAACGTGGATATAATAGTCTAAATGACCAACTGTACCCGACAGCCCTCGTCAAAATGTCCACGAAATTGGCAACACATACAACGGTACGCACATGCTTAGCTGCAAGCTAGCCTCAGACATCTCGAGCCAAGGATCCGTACAACCAACACAGATGATGCAAAGAGAGCAACTACTGCATGCACAAGAGTGAATTGCAACCTGACATACGAGAGACCAACAAAATGAAATCCAAGTTCGACAAATCACATCGATACATTCCTCGGAGAAAACGACGTGGCGCGCGCTACGACAACTGCTTGCCGCCAGTGATAAGTCCCATCTTGCGATCTTGGCGACGAATGAACGCCTTCAGCGTCTCACCCCAGAACACCGAGTTCAGCGCACCCGCGACTGACACCAGCCACTTGAACCACGCAATGTACGCGAAGCCAAAGATATCCGTCATGATCACCGGCGTGTTCGTCACGAAGATCGTCAGGATCACCGACAAAGACGCCGCAAATTGCATGTACTTGTTCGAGAACATGCCCACGAACACCGGCAGCGTGAAGCTGCGTACAGTGTACGCTCGCAGCACCTCTGTGAACGTAATGCACACGAACGTCATGGTCTGCGCCATCGCAATACCCTCCGAGAGACACTCATACTCGCCGCCCTCGCAGTAGATGCTCGAGTCTTCGTAGAAGTCGCGGTTCTCGAGGTCAGGGAACACGAAAGTGCCGTTCGAGTTCATGGCGTTGCAATTGCCGTACGTCTTCCAGCCGTTGCCTACGCCCTCCCAGCGCTGGCACGTCACGTCCTTGAAGTCGTCGCCGTGCGCGCCGCCGCCCTGCTTTAAGATGTCGCTCAGTACCAGGCGGCCGAAGCTCCAGTACACACCCAGGCACGACGCCACGATCGCGCCGCTGGCGATGATGATCGCGTTGAACGCCACCAAGGTCCACAGACGACCGTGGATCAGTGGCTGCTTCTTTGGACGAGGGCTGTCCTCCATGATGCGAGGGTCGCCCTTCTCCAGACTCAACGCCACCGCAGGCATGCCGTCGGAGAACAGGTTCAGGATCAGAATCTGCAGCGCCTCCATCGGCGCAGGGAAACCCGCTGCCACCGTCGTGAAGATCAAGATGATCTCGCCGATGTTCGTCGACAGCAAGAACATCACGAACTTCTGGATGTTGGCATAGATCACGCGACCCTTCTCCACCGCGGACACGATGCTGCAGAAGTTATCGTCCGTCAGCACCATGTCAGACGCACCCTTCGCCACCTCCGTGCCGGAGATGCCCATCGCGACGCCGATGTCCGCCTCCTTCAGCGCCGGCGCGTCGTTCACACCGTCGCCCGTCATCGCCGAGATTAGGCCCTGGCGCTGCAGCGACTTCACGATCTCGATCTTGTCCTCCGGCTTCGCGCGCGCAAACACCGTCGTGCGCGACGTGATCTCGTCGATCTCGTGCTCCGCCAGGTACACGTCGTCGCGCGGACGCAGCTGCGTGCAATCGGTCGCCTGCAGCTCCGGGTCCACGCCGTCCTGCAACAGGTCGATGTTCTTCGCGATCGCGACAGCCGTCTTGAGGTAGTCGCCCGTGATCATCACCGTGCGGATCGACGCCAAACGCGCAGTTGCGATCGCGTCACGCACACCGTCGCGCTCCGGGTCGATCGACGCCACTAGGCCCAGGAACACCAGCGGACGCGACAGCGCAGCGAACTTCTCGTCGATATCGTCGCAGTCCGAAGGGTACGGGATCGACGCCAGCGGCTGCATCGCCACCGCCAGTACACGGAGCGCCTGCGACGACAAGTGGTCCACGGCGTCCATCACCTGGTGACGCTGCTCACCCGACAGCGCAGCCAGCGAGCCGTCCGCCTGGCAGTACCGCGTGCAGTTGTCCAGAATGTAGTTCGGTGCGCCCTTCACGCACGCCACGTACTTGGTCGACGCATCCAGCGCCAGCGAGTCGAACGTCGCCGACGTCGGCAGCTCGTTCAGCGTGATCATCATCTTGCGCGACGAGCTGAACGGCACCTCCGCTACGCGCTTATACTCCTCCGCCACGCGCTCCTCCCAGATACCAGCCTTCGCGGCAGCCACGACCAGCGGCGCCTCCGACGAGTTACCGAACGGTACCCACGTGAGCACGCCGTCCACATCCTTCTGCTTCAGCTGCGTGTTGCTGCAAAGAACAGACGCGAGGAGCGACGCGCGCAGGTGGACGTTCTCGCACCCGCCCGCTGCAGTCTGGTCCACGCCGTTCAGGAAGATGCCGCCCTCCGGCACGAAGCCCTTGCCCGTCACGTCGTACTCCTTGAAGTCGCCCCAGAGCTTCACGGCGGTCATCTTGCCCTCCGTCAGCGTACCGGTCTTGTCTGTGCAGATCACCGACGCCGCACCGAGCGTCTCCACGGCGGCGAGCTTGCGCACCAGCACGTTCTGCTTGACCATGTCGGCAGTGCCCGAGGACAGACAGATCGTCACCACCATCGGTAGTCCTTCCGGCACGGCGCTGACTGCCAGCGACACCGACAGCATGACCATCACGAGCCAGACAGGACGGTCCGGGTGCTTCGGGTCCTTGTTGCCGCGGATCATGCCCACCGCGAACACCAGCGCACACACCGTGAGCGCGATGGTGCCCATGACGAAGCCCAGCTTGTGCAGCGAGCGCTGCAACGGCGTCAGCTTCGGCTGGTACTTGGCGATGCAGTCCGACAGCGGGTTGCGAAACCCCTTCTTCTCGCCAGGACCCACCTTCTTCGCCTTCAGCAAAGACGCGATGGAGCCCACGCGCGTGCCCATGCCGGTCTCCACCACGATGCCGCGAGCGTTGCCGGCAGTCACCGTCGTGGACGAGAACACCATGTTGTCCGCCGTCAGCTTGTTCGACTTGCCGTTCATCGACGCGTTGTACTTCTTCGCCACGTCCTCCGACTCGCCCGTTAGCAGCATCTCGTTCACCTTCAAGTCCGAGCTGTGTACCAGTCGGATATCGGCCGGCACCACGTCTCCCGTCACGAGCACCACGACGTCGCCCGGCACCAGGTCCTTGCTGTCCACCACCTGCTGCACGCCGTCGCGCACCACAGTGGACTGCGGACTCGACAGCTGCGACAGCGCCTCCAGCGCGTTACTCGCGCTATTCTCTTGGATCGTCGCGATCGTCGCGTTCAGAAACACGATGAACAGGATCGCGATGCCCTCCACGTACTCCTTGAGCGCCAGCGACGCGACGGCGGCGAACAGCAGCATACTGATGATCAGGTTGTAGAATTGCAGCAGGAACGTGATGTAGGTGGGCGTGCGCGGCTCTTCTTCGAGCATGTTCTGTCCATACTTGGTGATGCGTGCGTCGTGGTCGGACGAGTTCAAGCCGTGCTCAAAGTCGGTGGCGAGCAGCTTCGCGACGCCATCCAGCGACCTGGCGTGCCAGGCGTCGTGCGCTTCCATGCTCACAAAGGAGAGTCTCGCTTCGCGTGGGTTCTTGACAATCAGGCGCTCAGCGTCGCTGAGGAAGCGCTCGCGGTGCTCCTCTTCTTCTTGGGCACGCTGCTCTTCGTCGCTCATAGTGTCGCCGCTCAAGAACGTGTCCATGTTGACGTAGCTAGACGTGAGACGCGGCGACATACCCAGACGCGGATCACTTGGGGACAGCGGCGGCAGCGCAGAGCTGCGCTTGCTGGGCGACGGGCTCACGGTGTGCGATGCATCATGATTCATCTTGGACGTCACGCCAGCGTGAGGAGATCTTGGTCAAGAGTGCTGGAACCGCGAGGCGTGACAGTGTGAGGGCGTGGGTGGGCGATGCTGAGAGTCGCCGTCGTCGTGAGTGTCTTGAGCGGAAGCAGTCGGATTCCGGAATGAGGACTACCAAATGGCAGGCAGCGCGCGCCACAATCGTGGAAAAACAAGCAGTCACTTGACAGAAAGGGCCTTGTCGGGCTGAGTGAACATCGTTGCCAATCAGTCAGTCAGTCACAGTCTTGTACAGAGACCGGTACCTGCCACGACCGGTGCATCATCGTCGTCGAACTTGCTGACTCGACTCGGCTCAGCAAAAACTACCGTAGTGGGCGTGTCGCACGTGATAAACCCGTTGGGATGACCTCGCGATATGTGCTATTGCGAGGTGCGGAGACAAGGGTGGGCGACAACACCAGACTGACAAAAGGAACGTCCTTGACCTTGAAATGCGGAAACGCAAATTAAGCTGCTTAATTAATTATGTATACTGTGAGATGGCTACAGGACAAGACAAGCGTGGCGTGCGAGTACATCCAGGCACGTCTCAAGATGTCTCTCCTCTGCACCCAGTTTAGTCGCTTGGAGAGAGAGAGAGAACGCTGCGCTGAAAAGGAAGCTGCCGACCAACAAGCCGTCGCGAGATTCGCCAGGCCAGTCGTTCAGCTCAACGTGGCGCATGCTTGCCCTCCTTTGTGCCTGATATACGCTGCGGCAGAAACCACGCGCTCAATATGCGATTTCCACGAGCAAATTTGTCGTATGGCAATGCACATACAGACATAACCATGTGTGGGTGGTAGGATCCGAAGGCGAGATCGAGATTCGCGGGTTCGTTTGGCCCTACATTCGACAATATGATCTGGTCATGCGAACCCGCGAATCTCATCTTCTGATCACTCGCTGAAACACCACCAGAAAACCTTCTCCTCTTTTCAATCAGAGCGACTGCTCTGGCGTTTGGTCGACCAAACGCTTTTTTGATCCCGCAGCGGCGTGCTCCTGGCCATTCATTTTCAAATGTTATTGGTCTAGTTTACTACCAGGTGGCAGTGGTGCCGCCCTCTCTCTTTTCGCATGCTTTTGTCGTCGCCTTCCGCTCATTTGGATTCAGTATAATTGATAGGAGCGGTGGATGACATGAAGAGAAGGCGAGCGTGTTGTGGAATCCGTTCGGTCAGCCCTAGGACTATAGTTGCGTGCTTAGACAGTCGATTCGCGGACATATCAAACGTCAATGACCTAAAGCACTTGTCTGTCTTGATCTACTGACCTGATGGATCCTCCAAGGATGACTTGCTCACTTCGCGTATCCGCCTCAGTGTCGATTTTGCTCAAGACGTAGTACTGACAAGAACAAGCTAAATGTGAACGTCCAAGTGTATTTACTGTAGACAAGATTTTACTTTTGCCATGTGTGGGCAATTTCTCTACGCAGATGAAACCCCGTGCTCTCATTTACTCACAGGGAGTCTACGCCTTCATGGCGAACTTGAGCAGGTACGAGATGAACGCCGCGAGACCGGCCG
>JALBYZ010000395.1:0-29765 GCA_038050575.1 Globisporangium mamillatum | reverse complement strand
GCCGGCGGCCATGGCCAGCTGAGCGAGCGACTACGATGGAGTGTCGTGTTGTTTGCGCGAGTGGGTAAGTGCATGTGATACATGTCAGCGAGTATCTGCTTGAAACTGAATCTGGAGCAGGCGGACCAAGAGATTAGCAGATTTTGATTCCGCTAGGAGGGCGGAGCAAGCGGAGCTCTTCATTAGGTCAGTTCTTGCTTTGTTTTTTGCATGTTTATAAGTAACAAATCAACGAGATTTCGTGAACAAAAGACGACGAAGGGCTGTTCCTATTTATTTGTCTTTTAAGCAAACCATACTATTTTTTTCTTACAGACGTGGTAAGATTTCAGCAGCCTCGTCGGACTCTGTCTTGGTAACTAGCGACGCGAATCTTCGGACCGAACTCTTTTGAAATGCATGTTGAATTCTTGCGAAGCTGGAGCAGAGAAGTGACTAGCAAGTGACACGTTTTGTCGCGCTTCATGGGAAATCAGTATCACTCAACAAGGTCGACGAGCTGCTCCGTGAATCCACACATATATTATTTTTTTGCTTATGGGTAATTGAAAATAATGAAAGAGCTGCATCCAACCGATTTCTTGAGGCCAGCATTATGAACCATAGAAAAACACAAACCGTCACAACACTGCGTCCGCGAAGGGAACGTTAAGCACCAGTGCGACCGTCACCACAAACACTCTGGTGGCGCTCTTCACTCATACGAGCTTCTTGAACGCCAGGAACTCGCTCTCGATCTGCAAAACGATCTCTTCACGAGCGACTCGACTGAGTTCGTCGACCGTTCCGGCTTCATCAAATACGCCTAGGACCTTGGATTCACACTCCTCGTGGTGGGCCCTCAACGTCTTGCCTCGGACGAACGTCGCGTCGTCTGATCCGCTGAACTTGAGTATCACTGCATTTCTAACTCTGACTCCCCCTATTAGCTGGCCGTAGTGAGTATCAGTTGTCACCATCAAGCCCTGTACAGTGTCAAGTATCTGAAGGGAAAAGAGAACATTGGCGACCAGCACTCCCTCTAGATCCATGTTGAACCTGGTTTTAGTGGCTAGTGTTTTACCCTTGGCTTTCATTTTATACGTGAATATCTATAAAGTCACTAATTCAAATTCGTTAAACAAAATGTCCTCTCGTAGTTTTCCCTTTTTTTGCCAATCACGAAAAGCTGGAAGATCTTGCAGAGTCGCATTGTCTGGAATCCAAAATGCCCGCATTCAGGATTCCGCACTGCCTGAACCATCAGTGCACTGTGAGCTATGGCGCCGCTCATGCAAACACCGCCGTTGCTGCTTGTGTTACTACTGCTGATTGTGGTGCTGAATGGGGTGGCTGTGCGTGCGCAGTCCCCAGCATCTCCACTGCGCGTCGTCGTGCCCGATCTCGCGGGCATGCTCTACCCGATGCAGTCACAACAGCCGCAATCCCAGTACGTGGACTTTGGATCGTCACACGATGCCAACCTGTTCCCGTCACTCAACGATGTGGATGCAGACGACGCCGGGTCCACGGGCATCGTGACAGCTGGTTCAAACGCGCCGTGTGACGCGGCAAAGTTCTGCGTGGATCTGGTGTTCACGTCCGACTTTGAAGCCGATCCGTTCCTGCTGGCGCGCTACGAGTCAAAGCTGCCGGTGAACTCGTCACTTTTGGATGGAGAGATGCTGGTGAATACGAGTACTATGATCCAGCCGATGATCACAGGCAGCTATCGTAGTAATAGCGCCAGTGATGATGACTATCAAGCCGCTCAAGTGCAGACATGGTGGCGCTTCTCGACCAACGCGAGCGACGTCAACAGCCAGTTGTTGAGCATCGACGTGCTGCTTCGCTTCAAGCAACTAAGTCAGTTCCGGTCCAATAAAGATGAGCTCTTGATCCACTTTGTCGCGACGCGCACGAACGAGTTGTCGGCAACCACTGCGATCGAGTGCTTCACTTTGTACGGCAATGCACGCGTGACGCACGAGACCTCGCGCGTGGATTCCAAGCGTCTGCAGATTGCGTTCAAGATCGAACGAGACAACTTCAAGCGCGATGTGCTGGTTCAAGACGCGTACCCGGTGTTGGTATCCTCCGATGACGCGAATGCAAATGTGACAACGGGCTACTGGATGTACACGCAACAACAGTGCATAACCTACGCGATGTTTCTCTACAATTGCACTTCGGTCGAGGATTTTGGGACCGGTCTCTGCAACTATGACACGACCAGCGTCCCTTTAGTGAAGTGCATACGGGAGAACTACCAGCAAACGAGTGCGTGGTTTAAAAGCCAGATTGAGACGCAGCCAGTCGGCACGGAGATCCCGATTGAGAGCATGCTTTCGGACTGCTTTGATCAGGCGATTACGGAGACAAAAAACGGTGATCCGAGCTCGTGGGTGGACAGCATCTGGGCAATGAGCGGGTTGGCCGCATTCAACTGCCCAGTTGGTCCGTTCAAGAGCGTGTTCGGGGATGAACGACACCCTGACAAGATGTTCGTGCTGACCAACACGACTGAGTACGTCCACAACGTGCGGATCCCCGAATACTCGTTTTCAGGGTTCTTCCGGGTCACTTTCAGTTTATCTGCCAGTGCCACCAATTTGTCTTCAACAGGGGCTGCCGGCAACTCGGTGGTGCTTGTGACGAGTGTGCTGACGGAAAACTCGACCGAAAGCGAAATTGTCGCAGCGATCCACACAGCATTTCCAATGGAGGAGCTGGCCATCGTCGTAGAGAAATCGTTCAATGACGATGAATGGGAGCTGAGTGTCGACTTCTTTAACGTGTTGTTCCCGAACTTTGAATCGCGATTCATCCTGGATTCATCCGCAACGACAGCAGTCGTCGAGACGCATGCGACGAAGAGCTTCTCGACCTTCCAAGTTGCTACGTTTGACTCCACCAAGTTTTTTTATGCCGACAACGTGTGCCAACTGTGCGCGGACAAGCTTGACCAGTGTCGGCAGAATGACCAGTGCCGTGAACAGGTGCTGCCGTGTCTGACCCGCTGGTTCACAGACATGCTCGCTACGCAACAATCACAAATGACTTATGTCCCAACGACAGGGAAAAGCAGACTTAATATCCTTGCAGCGTTTACTGAGTGCACAACTGGCGTGCCAATGGCGACGTGGGGCTCAGTACGCCGAGCATTTCTCTGCTTTGCAGAGCGAGGGTGCAATGCTGGTACAAGTCCAGTCACCAATGCACCAACACGTATCAAGATTGGAAACGGCACTCAAGTGTTTGTGGTAAAGCAAGATGCTGGTGCGGACACAGTGACTCTGAACTTCAGTCGCGCGAACGCCGACGGATTGCTGCAAAGCTACCGTTTTCAGTCGTCAACTTCCAGCTTGCCGTTGTTTATTCGCGCGTTTCTGCTGGGGAGCGGTGGTGACGTGGTTCAGAGTAGCCGAGTGAACCCACTTGACTCGTCAAAAGTTGAGATCACGCTCGAATACTTCAATTTGCTCGGTGCACTCCCAGAAATTGGAGCTGCGAGTGGTATTTCCTGGATCCAGAATGCTCCGGTCAAGGTGTATTTCGAGTATACTAGTGACGATGACGAAGGAGGAAGTGGTCGTCCGTCGCTTACAGCCTTGCTGGAGTTGTTGGGACTGGAAGCTGAGCCTCTGAGCTCCGTCGGCGCGCAATCTAACCACTCGTGGGCGCTCGCTCCTGAGTGCGTGAGCTGCAGTGCGAGGCTCTTTGCGTGTGCATCAGAAAGTGTGAAGAACCGAACGTGCCATTACGACTCGATGGCGAGTCCGTTTGGACGTTGTCTCCGTGAGCAGCTACCATCGTCAGTTTATGCGGAGCTTCTGGGTACCAGTCGCTACAGTACCAGTAGCTCATACAACAACACCAGTAGCAACAATAACAATGGCACCAGTACCAGCAGCTCCAGCAACACCTCGCTCGAAAGTGCTCAGAGTAGCAGCAGCAGAATCTTTATGATCAGAAGCGAAATTTCAAACTGTGCTCGACAAATCGGGATTGCGCTGTCAAGCAGTCCAGCAACAAGTAATAGAACAGCGTCGATCGTGGATATCAATGCTGCACTCGGCTGCTTTGCAATGACCAAGTGTCCATTTGGGCCGCTGGACATTGTTGAGAACAGTCCAGTTGTGCTCCTCGACACGTCTTCGTACATCCACGTGCTGCGAATCCACGCGAGAGAGTTCCAGATCACGCTCGAGTTTAAATTCGCGGACGACGTTGCTGCGTTCGCACAAGTGCCACTCGATGACTCGATATCTCGAGTCGGTGTGCTTAGACTCCTGACCAACAAGCTGGCTCCATCTGGAGTGATTCCCAGCGTCAGCACTTTTGAAAGCGAAGCTGGCGGTGCCGAGTGGACGATTGACATTCGGTACGACAGTGTCGTGCTTCCGGGGTTCTCAGTCACGATTGCTTCAAATCCTGTGCCTACAAAGTCCGCGATCGAGCAGATCCTGATGAAATCGTCGCCGAGACTGATCGCTGCACTTCGCAACCCGTTCAAGATGTCCAAGCAGCTGGATGGGAAGACATCAACCTCCAAGAATGCGACAAACACCACGAATGGTGTGGATGGTGTGACCGCCAGTGATGTTGGGTTTGTTGGCTATTTCCCTTGTCCAGATTGCCCTGATTCGCTCCTGGAAGCATGCCGAAAGTCGCACTATTGCCACTTGACTGTGCTTCCGTGCTTGGTTCAGCGACTTGAAGCGACAAGTCCCGCTGCGTGGGGGGTCTCCAATGAGCTTGATGTGACGGACTGGATTCTAAGCTGCGCAGCAACCCCAAGCGGTATAGCCTTCTACAACTGGTGGGCACCTTTGCAGCGATTCCTGGCGTGCTATGCGCGTGTTCAGTGCAAGGTTTCACGTTCTTGGATATATTTATCGAATGAAGCTGGCGTTCCTGAGATCAGTCCGACTACGTTGAGGTTGCAGCAAGGAGAAGAGATGCTGCTTGTCCCCATTGACGCGGCGACAGGGACTTTCTCGCTCGATGTGCTCGCTCCCGCGAAAGGAACCAATTTCCTGCCTCAAGACACCTTTACTTTCAACGGCAACAGCTCAACGCTTGAAAGGCTGCTGATATATATTACCATGGACACGGCAGGTAGTGTCACTGTGACATCCGGTGAACCAAACAGCGACGGGCTGGTGTTAGTGAAAATCGTGTACGGAGACGACTACCTCGGTATGCTTCCGCAGATTTCCCCGCGCAATGGCGGATTCAGCTATGGTGCCAGACAGCCACGATTGGTACTCACCTCACCGTCGGTTTCCTTCCAATTTCCTTTGGACTGGAGTGGGCTTCTCAAAGCCCTAAGGAGCAGCAGCTCGCAGCCAACCTCTGGACCGAGCTGCTCCGAGTGCGAACAGCAATTCTTGAGAGTTTGCCAGAACTCCATCGTGTGCACCCAGCAGATCCTCCCGAGCCTTCAAGCCAACGTTCTCGGCAATAGCATGGGTACTGTCGATTACGACATGTTCCGAGCAGTTCGAGATACTTTTCCTGGTATACTTGCAGCCTCGTACCCGCTGAGCGAATGGAAGCCCATTCAGGATTTTCTGGTTTGTTTCGACCAGGCGCAATGTCAAACCAATGAGGCGACGGCAACGGCGACGACAGCCAACAGCTACATGCGTCTTCGACGAGGCCGGATCCGCTTTTTGCTTCCAGCACCAACCGACGCGTTCTCGGCAACCCTTACTGTGCCCGTTGGTTTTGGTAATGTTTATAATCGAGAATTCGAAGGCTCGCTGGAGGATCTCCGAGTGTTGCTCGAATCACTGGCTGGAAGCAACGCCGGTGTGAGCGTTCAGACTTGGCATCCTGAGTCTTTCCCAGCTGATCTCTACCAGATCCAGGTCACGTACGACAAGTTCTACGGTACAATCCCGAGCCTCAGCGTGACATCATCATCATCATCATCATCAGTCAGCTCCCAAACTGGAAGTGTGTGGCGCTGGCAGCCGCAGCCAGTTCTGTTCTCGTCAAGCGACCAGACACCGTCAGCGGATAGGCTCTCAAGCGCATTTGCTCGGTACAGCTCACGCCTCGAATGTAACACCATCTGCAGTGATCACCTCAGCGTTTGCATCAAGGGCGATTCGAGAGAGTCGCTTGTTTGCCGCGAAGTCATTCTGCCGTGCCTGAATGATCTCCTCGCAAGTGGGATCAGTCCACAGACCACTCCGACTGATTTCTCCGCTGGACTGCGATTCTGCACCGAAAAAAATATTCTCGCAGGTGCAACGCCAATGGCCGACTTCTTCATGTGCTACGAGCAGAGCAAGTGTCCGCTCAACTTTCAGGACGGCAACTCTGTGCCCACGTACCTGCAAATCTCGGACGGCATTGAAATTATTCGGTTCCCAAACAAACCAGTCATGCTCACAATCTACCTGCCGTCCGATTTGAGTCCGGCACAGCACGCGTTTGTGGACAAGTTCGAGTTCTCAAACAACGTGATCGCTCTGCAGAACTACTTGCAGAACGAAGTCTTGGAGCTGCGGGCGATTGTTCAGGTGCAGGTCACGCTGGTGAACTTGGACTACACTGAACTCCAGATCACGTACAAGAAATACTTGGGCGATCTCCCATCCATCACTGGGCTGAATGTGATGTCGACTACCCGCGTTCTCCCTCGGGCGCTCACGGTGTCAGCGTCTACAACCGCGGTTCAGCGTTGGGACCTCTTCAAGTCTCGTCTGCAAGATCAAGTATATAAAGTTAATCTTCGGCGCAACTTCTGTAGTGCGTGTGCAGGGATCCATCTCACCGGTTGTTCCGAGTGCAGTTCGATCCTGACCTGCCTCGCGCAGAAGCTTCAGTCTCCAGTTTCAAGCGAAGTGGTGGCGACCAATGCGAGCTCCACGGGGACGAACTTTACAGCTGCGTTCCGGTCGTGCGTATCCGATTCAGGGTATACTGCGGGGCTCTGGCGCGGACTTGGCGACTTTTTCAGCTGTTTAATGGCAAATGGGTGCCAAGTTGGCAGTGAATCTCTTGGACCAAGTGCTGAGAATGCCTCGTACGTGGTCGCTCAGAATGGATCCGCCACGTTTGAGGTTGAAAACGACCTGCTCCCTCTGCCTCTTACGATCTCCGCTCCTCCAGAGCTACTCGGCGCTGTCGTTAGCTCCACGCTCGACCCAACCGGCGGCTTTGCGCAGTTTTCATGGGATCTGAACAACTTGCTCGTCTCCGCAAACGCAGGCTACAACCTCGTCGCAGTTGCCGACGGTCAGTTGTGGCGGGATTCTGTCTTCACTCGGAACTTCTCAGTCGCATACAGCAACTACTACGGATCGCTTCCAGTGTTGGATGGCTCAGGTCTAACTGTGTTGACGAACCAGTCTGCGAGTTTTTCCTTCCAGTCACTCGATGGAGTCGCGCAATGGGACCACTTCCTTGGAATGATTGCCTCCTACCTTGTCGTCACTCCACCACCAGCAAGTACTCCTGCTCCACCACCAGCAAGTACTCCTGCTCCACCACCAGCATGAACACCAACGAGAGTACTAGTCAACACGTGTGCACAGTGTGGCGCTGATCTCTTCGATTGCGATTTGTCGGCAATCGCCGACGGGAGCTGCAGCTACGCCACTGCGACAAGTCTGTTTATGTGATGTCTCGCGAGCGACTTGGATGCTGCGGCGTATCAGTACCTGATCTCCCAGGGTTTTGGATCGGCGGAGCTCGATATCAAGAACCAGCTCTCGACATGCTATGCAAGCACTCAGTCAGCTGACGAAAGCGCCGTAGCATCACTTTTCACGGACGACCTCTGGTACGCGGCTTCCAATGGACTAGCGTGCTTTGGCCCGAACGGATGTCCGTTGGGACCGCTGGATGCATCCACCACGAGTGACTATATGGTGCACCTCGAGAGCACGATAAGCACGCGAGTGTTCACGATCAACAGCAAGACGTTCAGCGCGACTTTCACGGCGACCTACGGCTTCCGCGTGCTCACGTCCAGCGAATTCACCCAGACGACCACGGACGAGCCCCTGGAGCCGCTTATTATCGAGATCATGTCGAGTCGCGCGGAAGTTGTGATCTCCATGAAGGCGACCGCCGACGGCCTGGGCTTTGAAGTCACGCTCGAGATCTCGCAGCTGTGCTTCCCTGACTTTGAAATCCAGATCGTTGTCGGCACAACCACCGTCGCTGGCAACATCGAGGAAGCTTGGAACTCAAAATTGATCATGAACCCAATTGACTCGGACACGATGACAGTCCTACCCTAGGTATTCCTGCCCCATGTAGGTGTCAAGGTATCAAGGTATCAAAATGTCCAGGTAGCAAGGTATCTTGGTACCTCTCTCTACCTGTGTGTGTATATTGTGTGTGAATACAAACGTCTATGTGTATGTGTGTTGCGTTGCTTTCGTTCTTCATGTTTGGTTTGGTAGGTAGTTTTATAGTCTTCATCTTTCTCTCACTGACCCTGGTGCTGCTCTTGGTGTTTTGCTAGTGTGTCCAGCTGCTGTCGGTAGAACGCCTTGAGCTCGCCCACTTCGGACTGGAGCTCTTCGACCTGCTCCTCCTTCTCGCCAAAGAGCTCCAGCAGCACGTGCTGGCGCTGCTTGAGCTCCTGCAACTCTTCTTGAGTCTGCTGGAAGCGCACCTCGTTCGTCTCTAACAGCGCGTTGCGCGTGCTCAGCCGCACGATCTCCTCGGTCAGCTGACTCTGCTTGGCCTCCAGCGCGCTCAGCTGCTGCTTGACGAGCCTGTTCTCGCCCTCTTTGAGGCGCAATCGCTGCTGCAGCTGGCTCATCCCCAGTACCGACGTGCTGCCCAACGGCGAGTCATCGACCGTTGTCTCCAGCGTGTGCTTGAGGATCGACGCCTGAGTTTCGTTTGCGGGCGCAGAGGTGCTGCTGTCGTCGCTGTCAAAGCTTGCCTGACGACGATGGTGAGGATGAGAAAGGTTGCCACGTGAGCTGCCGTTACCGCTGATGCTACCATTCGAGCTCCCTGGTGCCTGCAAACTCGTCAAGGTCTTGAGTCGTCGCAGCTCTTTCTGATGCCACTCGAGATCATGACGTAGTTGTGCCTCTCGAGCTCGTACCTCTTCTAGCTCAGCTGCCTCACGCGCCGCGACGTCTGCCTGTTGAGTCGTCGTACTATCTACCATCTTGTTCACACTGTTGCGCTCGTTGTTGAGACGCAGTTGCAGCTGTTCCTTCGCGTGCGCCTCATTCTGACACTTGGCCTTCCACTCGTTTCGTTCGATCTGCACTGCTTCGAACTGTGCTTGGCGTTCGCGTTCATTTGTTAAAGCGCTCTCTGCTCTTTCGTTCGCCCTCGTCAACTCGGACACCCGACGTTTCGCCTCCTGCTCGAGCACCTCAATGCGCGTCTGCAAAGTGTGAATCAGCTCATCTCGCGTCAGCTTGTCGTGCTCCAACTCGCGACGTAGCTCGCTGCTTTCGTGGATGCGCTGCAGCAGCGTTGCCTCGGTCGCCTTCCAGGTCTCTTGACGCGCGCGCTGATCGTCCTGGAGCGCGTTGATCTGCCGTAGCAGCGGCTGCGTAGCCTCCGAGACGCTCTGTCCCATCATGTCGACGCGACTCACAGCCCCCTGCCACTTCTTCTTGAGATCCAGGATCTCAGCACGAGCCATTTCTTCGCGTCGACTCGACTCTTCCTCGAGATCTTGTAGACTCTGGTGTAGGAAGCGGATCGTTTGCTCCAGCTCCAACTTTTCGCTGGAGAGCGCCGCGTTCGAGTGACTCGCGTGCTTCATCTCAACCATTTCTTGCTCCATCTCTTCATTGTGCTGTGTAAGCTGCTCCATCTGCGCTTTCAATTCCTGGATCTGCATCTCGTAGGTCGCGACGTCCTGCTCCGCCTTGGAAAGCTGCTTTGTCGCAGTGTCCACTGTGCTCTGGAGCTGTCGGATCTCTAGCTGAAACTTCTTGTTGTCGTCTTCGGCAGCCTTGAGCTTGGCTGTCTGGTCCTGAAACTGGATCGCAATCGTGTCGTACTGCGCCTGCACTTTCAATCGCAGCTCTTCTTCTTCGTTCTTCTCCTTGCGCAGCACGCGCACACGCTGCTCAAACTGTGCCTGCTTGATCGAGAGTGCCTGTCCTTCCTCCAGTAGTCCCTTGAGCTTCTCGTCCTTCTCGCTCAGTGCGATCTGCATCGCCTGCAAGTCGCTGTCGCGCTGACCAGCGGCCATCCGATTGAGTTTGCTCACTTCAAGGCGCATGAGCTCTAGCTGTTCAGTCAGGAACCGCGCTCGCTCCACTGCTGTCACTTCCCTCTGGCACGTTTTGTCGAGTTCATCATGCAGTTCCTGGATAGTTGAGGAGGTCGCCATTAGTTGGGCTTCACGTGCCTTCAGATGCTGACGCACGGACGAGATCTCCTGCGCCAGCGCTGCGGACTCATCCGAGGTAGGCGTCGATTGTGCAACATCATCTCTCTCTGAAGTAAGTGCTTCAGTTTGCGCTGGTTCAGTATTAACATCATCGTCGTCTTCTTCTTCCATTTCCACATGACCATTGTGTTCTATTGAGAGTCCAGGCGGAGCTGCATCAACTTGATCTTCGTAGCCATCGTCGCTTCTCTCTTCATTGGAAAGGTTGTCTTTCGTGCTGTCTTCAGATATCGCATCGGTATTCGAAGTTGTTTCGTTAGGCGTCGACGCCTCGGTTTGCCCAATTTCATCGCGCGAGTCGAGCGCATCGACCGATTCTTCCGCATTAGGAACTGGTTTCTGCTTTTCCAACACCTTCTCCTCTTCGCCGTCGTCTTCGTCATTTGCAGCCATTTCTGTCAGAGGCTCGGGCGAAGTCTCGTCAAATAGAGATGGCTTGAGGGCTGCATCGTCACTTACTGCAAGGGCGCTATCAGCTCCAGATTCACCAAGCTCACTCGTCCTCTTCTTCTCGTCTTCTTCCAAGCTGTCAGCATAATCGTCAGCGCTGGGGAAGCCATCACCGTGGTTCTCGCCTACTGCACTAACGCCACCAGCTATAGAGTTCGCCTCAGCAGCGCCACATACACGGGTCTTGGATTCTGGAATGTGCTGCTTTGTTAGGAAGTCCACAGACGGAGGTCTCCGCTTCCCGTCTGCCGAGTACGGCGGCTGCTGCACGTGCTGCAGACCAACACGGTTCACTACCGACGCGCCGCTCCCCCATTGCGTCGTCTTGATCACGTTGATGTCATCGACGGTTTTCAAAATCGGCGGCGGCAGCTGAGAGTTAGAGCCCGTTGTCGTTGATGAAGACGCCGCCGTGTCCGACTGTGCCACTGAGCCGCTGCTTCCAAACAGATCTGGACCAGATGACGGTGCACCGAGCGTCGCCACCGGCAGCAGCCCGCCATTAGAAGCCGATGCGCCTCCTGTTGCGCTGGCGGTGGTGACATGCGTCTTGGACGCGCTCTGTACGGCCTGGTCGAACTGCTTCTCCACGTCCTCCTTGAGCTTGGAGACCTGCTCGAGCCCCTGCGACACGATGGACGTCACGTTCAACCGCGCGCTCCAGCCGCTCCACGACATGTTCGTGCGGCCGCTCTCACGCCAAGCGCGTCTCCTTCGCTCCTGTGTATGTACGTGTGCGTGTGCAATCGCAGCGTCAGCTCCAGCGCGTCAAGATCTGCAAACGAGGCGCACAGAGTGACACGGAGCGCGTGATCTTGTGTCGCGTGCCACGTCAATTGCTCGAAGTGATAATGAGAGCAAGTAAGTGCGGCGATACCTAAAATAGGGCTCATCTGACTGTTGTTAGTTTGGACATTAATAAGTTCGCAAGTGACAGAAATTGCGCTCCAATAGAAATGCATACAAAACGCCATACTATCCACTTTCGTCACTATAGACAGCATTTTGGCACAGATTCGTGAAATCCCCACTTTGCGACAAAATGCATTCTGATAGTGAATAGTATGGCGTTTTGTATACTTTGCCGTCAAACGCATTTTGTCACAGATGTAAATAGAGCGCGTCGATAGTGGATCTAGCGAGGCGGTTCCGCCAAGCTCAAAGACGAATGAACCTCTCTGACACATCGGAGAGAGGCCCTACAACACGCGCGGAGAAAAGCATCTGGCTCAAGCAGGAGTCTGCGTCAATTGCTGGCCGCCCCGACCTCTTTTTTACAACAATACCCTTACATGACATCGCATTCGGACAACTCACTCGGAAACCCTTGTGCGTTGTCCTCCGGCTCTGTCTACTGCGAAGAAATCGCACGAGCTCACGTAGTGCAGCCTTCAGAAGGGTTCTCGTTGGACATAGGTGACTATTATAGTTGTGGTTTGTTCAAACGCACCCTTTTGTCCTGAAGAAGAAATGTCATCACCAACCTAGCGTTTATTTAAAGCCCAGCAATTAGTCGTTTGAGAGAAACAGCGCTGCATTGTGCACAGTCATGAGCCCCGCTGCTTGGTCCGTCGGCAAATACATGTACGCGATGGGGTCCTGAAGCGTTGCAAAGTGTAGACGAGACTTGAAAAGCGGACATCTGTAGAAGAGCTCGTCGCTCTTCCGAACTTGTCTTGAAAGGTCGACACTGGTGGCGTTGCCAGCTGAATTGCTGGCGGGGACCGCATTGACAACATGCCGGGATGACTGCTGTTCGCTTTCAGTATTGCCGTTCTTGCTCACTCCTCCTCCTCCTAATCCAAGGATGCTGGCGCCGTTGCTGTTGTCTTGAGACTTGAAATGCGTCGTCGCGTGCAGTTCAAGCACTGGAAGCAGCTGGTATCTTCCATTGTTGGTCAGGGTGGTGTTAGGAGTGCTCTCCACGAGAACGGCAAGCTCCGAAGACCACGCTGCATTCTGTTTATACACACATACACAGACGATCGTGTCAGGTCTACAGATCATAACTTCTAAACAAAGAGAGTGAATAAGTGGTTTCCATACCGCAAGATAGAGTCCCGATATTGCGATCGACGCGAGACGCGAACTTTGGTACGCTCGTAAAGAGCTGGCGTGGTTGTCATCCTCATTTTCTGCCACAGCCTTGTCAGCTTTCTCGCTAGATGTTGACGGAGACTGTGACGAAATGGAGAGCGAGATCTCCGAGATCAATGCGTCGTGTGTCTCAGCGACGCTGTACCTGAGCGAAAACAGGAAGGCTGCAAACACGACAAACAACGAAGTATCAAGTTAGTTTAGCAAGCTAAACAGCTGTTTGATCCGCACAACACGAACAAACCTTTTGGGTGCTGCAGTCCTGGCATCCACACCACATCAACGAAGTGCTTTGGTCGAATCTGCACTTGATGGTAGAATGCCACTGCGTGGCATAACCAATTCACCCATTCTTCCAAGCGCACCGGCATCGCATACCCGCTTCCTCCCTCAGCAACCTGATCATCTCGTTTGTTCGCTCCCAGGGTGGTCGACGTCATCCCTTTCTGACGAAAGGTACCTTTCCAGGACGCTGGTACGAACCCAGCACTCAGCGCTTCGAGGATCGAAAGGATTTCTTGATAAAAGTCATTCGACGACGATGAAGAAGCCGCTGTTGCAGCGTCGTGGCTGTCGGAGCTCAGCGACAAAATGATCTCGCTCATGCTCCAGACGTACTTTAGATACGTCTCCATCGCAGGCAGCTCTACTTCCATGAGGTGCGTCAGCAGTGCCTGGCGCCATGTTTCATTGCCTCTCGCTGCTGTTTTAGCGATGCTGTTGTTGGTGTGTGCTGCTATCTGCTGCGGCTCCATGCCTCTCGTTCCTTTCTGGTACGCGATAAAGATACTCGTATGCCGCTTGACGCGCTGTAACTCGACACTACTCGACAGGCTCGTTTTGCTTGGGAAACGATCAAGAGTGCGCTTGAGCGATCGCTGGGCCGACACAAGACACGAACCGCCCATGTGTCGTTGCTGTCTTTCCTCTTTTGTAACCATGCCACCACCAAATGGATACCCGCTTTGCGATGCTGACTGTTTCAAAACCTGCAGAAAGTCGATCGACTCGCAAATGTCTCTCTCACACTGCAGTTGCAGTGGAAGACATCGTGTCTCGAGCGCTGTGCCGCTGCTTCCAGTGCTCCCATTCGTAGCGACAGACAGTTTGTTGCGCCAAATCTGATCGCGCAAGAGCGCAAGCTGATTGCGCAGCTGCGCGCTGGCTTCGCTCCCAGATGCAATTTCACCAATTCCATGATGCGGCTGGTGAGGTTGCTGGTGCTTTCCAGTGAAGCACCACTCGAGCAGCTCGATGCATTGCTTCGCGCGCACGTTACTCCACTGTCTCCCCATGTACAGCATCGATACCAATTCCACCATTGTCCGCGTCTCTGACGCCGAGTACCCGGACGCATCACTTGTCAAAAGAGCAGTCGATGAATCTTGTGAGATGATATTTCTGCCACTACTACCACCAGACGACGCATGGTTCGCAGTTGCTGCGAGCACTCGTTCGCGCGTGTGCAGCTGAATCAGTCGTAGCGATCGCTCCAGTTCAAAGTGCGAGGCGAGCAAGTCCGTAGGAAACTGGTTCGAAGAGCCTCGAGTTTGCTGCTGAATCGAGTTATTACTAGAGCTCCCGTATTCAAGATGGGAGCGGAACACTGAGTGGAAGACCCAGAGCGCTGCCTGTGTCCATGATTGCTCTGCTGACGATCTAGTCGAATCCTCAGCAAGAGCAAAAGACGATGCTCGCTGCGAACGCCCCTTGGCAAACGAACTTCGTCGGCTGATCAGCTTTGGTCGATGAGGCTGAAGTTGTGGGGGATGTTGGTGCTGCTGCTGCTGTAGCTGCTGCTGCTCGAGTCGCTCATCTTCTTGACGGAGAGAAGCAACGTAATACTGCGCTAGGCTCTGTGGGAACTCGATATACCTCCTTTCCACCGGCAAGTGTGCAAGATAGTCGTCTGCGCTTTGTTGATCAAAGAGCTGATTACCACGACGATGAAGACGATGGTGATACTTGGTAGTACGCGAGATCTCAACCTGGAGCCAGAGTCGAAAGTCGTTGTTTCTGTTCGCATGCAATTTTTTCATGCTCTCGACTTGTTGTCGCAGCGCATTCTTCGCCGCGAGCAAGCCAAACTCTGTGTCTTTGACGACGATCCAGCCTCCTCCACTCAGCGCGCTCTCCTTGATCCCGCTGAGATTGCGTACCGTCTCGGAAGAGTTCATCGCATTCGTGTTCGCAATGAGGTTGTTGTGGGAAAACTCGCCCAGTCGGAAATTCGTGACGCTTGTCTCGGATCCCATGAACACACACGAGAGCGAGTCTTCGCGAACCCCCATCCTCTGAGCGCACTGGAGAATATTCGACAGACCCATCGAGACTTGAGAGCATGGATTTGAAAGCAGGAGAATCGGTTTCGAGAATACCACGCTCTTGGCGATAGACGCTAGGCTTCGGTTCGTTTCACTGCCCAGTTGACACAAAAGGGTCTTCACCTGACTCTTGTCTCCCAGCTGAGATACGATGAAATCGTCCAACAGCGCGATAGAGATGTTCCCAAAAAGACACATATGGACCAACAGCTTCTCGAGTGGAGCCAAGCGCTCGGCTACCCATGGTGGAGCAAGACAGGAGGGTTTCACACTTCCACCGCCAAGTGGTCGAACGGAAGCTGAGGGTGAGACTGGTGCTGCTGCTGTATTTGATGTCAGCGACGTTGTCGAAGGCTTTCTCAAGTACGCTTTCCACAAACCCATGCTCTGGTGCATGTCTTCCAGCAGATCGGCGGTGAACTTGCGCTTTATGAGGCTGTTTCGGGTGACTGCCGTTCCAGCAGCTAGCACATTGTGGATTCTTAGGTACGCAAGACGAACTCCAGGATCCAACTGAGTAGTGTAAGCATCGAGAATTGCGGCTCCTGGCGTTGATTCTGCATCTTCATCTTCGTCAACGTGGGGACTGGACTGCAACGCTTGACTGAATGAGATCAACACGATCGTTGTTGCAAGATTCACAACATGTTGTGCCAGCTGCTTTGCGATCGTGCCTCGGCTTTCTTCACCACCCTCCAATGTAAGAGTCGGGTAGTACTTTGGGACCGCAACTGGGTTCGTCATATGCATTTCACGAAAAAGATCGCTCGTCAGTAACTGATTGAGCGTCGTTGAGGCAACAATTTCGTCGTTGTCACGGGAGAGTTCAGCGATGCAAACCGACACGAGGAACAAAAACTTCTTGTGCAGACTCGTCGGTAGTCCTGCGAGCCGTTTCTCGACATACCGCATGGTGGCAAACTCTGCCGCTTGCTCTGCTAGCAACTTCAATGCTGAACCCGAGATGTCAGTCTCAGACTTGGTGTTACCTTCGAAAGTCTCCTCCTTGCCACACGACATCTGGAGCTTCATAAACTCGGTGTAGAACGCTTCAGCCTTCCCGCATTCCATGCATTCGCGCATATCCTCCAGGATAATCAAAAGTGAGAGGCACGGCGCCGACGGATCGATCGCCACCAGTTTCTCTTCTACCATGACGAGCGCACGCAAGCGTTTCGCTAATCTGTTAGCGAGACTGCGTTGGCAGCGACTTTTCTCGAGAGTGTGCTGAATCTGCTTGCGCTTCTTTTTCATCGCAGTATACTCTTCTAGTTGCTTTGTGATTCGCCTCATGTCTGCTTCAGAAAGAGAAGACGTTATGTTTCCTTGTTGACTATTCCCCAAGTCGTCATCGCTCCACATCGATACTGGGAACAAGTCGCTGCTCACACTTGGTCGACTCTTCGAATCGGCTGTTGTCGCAAGCACGCTGTCCAGAAACCCTTCAAATAGCTGCTTCTCCCTGCTCTTCTCGGCAGCAAGTTGCTTTTGGTAAAGTCTCCAAGCCTTCTCAGAGCAGCAGCTGTCATCGTTCTCAACTGAGAAAGTCTGGAAGAACAGAGAGACGAACTGGGTATCGAGGTCGTCTGGCGTTGGCGAGAAGTTGATCAGAGTGAATTGGCTCCATATCTGACAAAGTCATCAAGACACCGCCACACCTGAGAGGTTAGCTTTGCTAGTGCACAGTAAGCATGAAAGTGTGGGGTTGAACAAAAAGTCATGGCAACGCGCACCTTTGGCGTCCATGCTAATGGTCGGCGCAGCGACTTGGTTGAGAAGAAGATCGTGTTCTCATCCTTCCTCTTAACCAGTGCAAGCAACTCAAAGATCGCGTTCAGAACTGTTTCTTCGCACTCGGAGACGTTCTCAATCAAAATCTAGTGTTAACAATAATCACACAGAGCGAGTTAGTCATCAGCGCCAGCTAGCAGACCAGCCGAAAGTGTAGCTGAGCAAATCGACTGGGTGTGTACTTACCAATAGAGCAGATTTCTGGGAGACCTGTTTCTCAATCGTGTTCATGAGCAGCGGATCGCCGACATCCAGGACCAATAACAGTGTTGGTCTCGCACTGGCAAGCCCAGCAGCGTGCTCGTCTCGCTGCATGAGATTGCTGAAAGGCTCCACGCTGTCAAGCAAAGACGCCATGCTCGCGGAGAACGTACCTCCCGAGGTGCTGAACTTCTCTTTGAGCCACGCCGACGCTTGATCGAGCGGATCCAAGAGCAAAGGGTACCGGAGACAGACTTTCTGAATCTGGTCTGCGAGAAATAGATTCGTCATGAGCGACGGCTTGTCGACAAACTCGAAGCCAACGAACGCATGCTTCAGCTCCTGCACTATCGTTCGCCCACTCAACGTCCAATTCTTCAACATGGACGTCCAGATGCTGCGCGCTGTGGCTTCGTTGCATACCTCTTCCGCAGCAACAGCTTGTATATTGCCTGACTGGATGTACTTCGAAATTGTCGTCATCCACAACTGCAAAAGCTGCAGCCTCTCGCTCGATGGCTTTGCACTGCCATAGATGATGAGCGCGGCAACAATAACGCAGTGCCCGATCAACTGTCCCTGTAACACGTTCAGCTGCTTGCGCTTTTTGGAAACTGCGTCTTTCCACGTTGAGAGTACGTCCGCAAAATCTGAAACTTTTGACTTCCATTTGACGCGCGAATCGTGACTGCACTGCAGCTCTTCTTCAAATTGCAAGTTCCTCGCATGCTTGGCACGCAGGTCGTTGATGTGAAGCTCCAGGTCGACAAGTTTCTTCCGCTCCGCTTGGACGAGTTCGTCGATCACCTGGAAATTGCGCTCAGTTGCCTCCAGTTTCTTTTGCGTCGGCGCGACGTGCTTCATGACTTCAAAGTATCGCACGATCGCCAAAACCCACTTGCACAGTGTGGTTGACGCGAGAGACGCACGCTTCATATTCTCCATGGAGAAGTCCGGGTGGTTGATGTAGAGCTTTACGCGATCGATCAGCGACGGGTCCACGTGGTCTTTGTCAAAGCTTCGCAGTCTGTCAATGAATCGAATATCCGCGAGAATGCGCAGCGCTTCCGCCCACGTCGGTGCACTCCCTAGCAGGACGCACACTGCCTGCATCACCAGACGCACAAGCTGCGGTGGATTGGTGAACGACTTCATCTCCGTAATGTGGTACTTGTTGATCTGCGCGAGCGATTCCGTCGCTGCCATCAGATCCGGAAGCGTTTTCGCCAGTTCTTGGTGGATAACCTCGCGCTCTTGTTCGATCTCGCTTTGGAGTAGAGCGCACCGTTGCTCGTCTAGTAGGAACGCGCGCTTCGCCTCTCGCTCCGTATGTTCGTGGGTTCTGAGCTTCTCTGCGCTTTCAAACACTTCGCGTGCTGCGTCTCTCAGCTGCGTCTCACTGTTCACCTCTCGCGCGAGCTGGTTATTCACTTGACCTATGACTTTCTCGAGCTTCTGCATGACGGTCTCAATTCGTGTGATCTTCTCTTTCAATTTGCTCTTCTGGAACACAAAGAGAAGCTTGAAGATCCGTAGAAACTCTTCAAAGTGGGACCAAACTGCTGCAAACACCCGTCGTTTTGCGTCTGGAACTTGTAGCGAACTCGCAATAGGCTGGTAGTTCTCATCATGTTGGAGGTAGAGTAGCTGAGACGTCTTTCGGTGAATCTCGATCATCATGGCTTGGAAATCGCCCGCCATGTCCTGGAAATCCTTCTTCTGCAGCGTGGCGAGTCGAATGAACTCAAAACTCAGCGGCTCACAGGAATTCAGACTTTCGTTGAAGATCGCGTCGAGAGAGAGATCGTCGATGGGCTGGAACGCTTTCACGCCAGCCTCATAGTACACTGACGGATGCCGGTGGATGATCTCAAACAGCCGTCTGGGCTCTCTGGTAATACGCAACAGCAAGGAGAGGGTAAGTCTTTTGAACCTGCACGCTAAAAAGCGCAGATAGGTCTCTAGGGCAATACTACGTACCCAAACGAAAGCGCAACGTAGAAGCACCGCTTCAGATTCTCCTGGAAGGCCGACCGAGTTTGCGATGGAGGTTCCTCAAGGGTTGAGTCTGGTTGGTCATTTCCACGCGAAGGCGACTTGCTGGTGGGACTGCTGCTGCTGCTGCTGCTGCTGCTGCTGGTAGTAGTGAGACTTCGATACTGGTGCTCGAACCCTAAGATTTGCGCTTTGTCAGCCGTCGTGTACAGACGCGACGGGATGTCGTGCAACATCGTCATTTCCATCACGAGCTCAAACTCTCTCTCGGACAGGAAATCGCAGTCCAAGTACATCAGTGTGGGCATCGACTTCAGCCCCGTGTCAAGGATCACCGTCTTGAGCTGGTCCACGAAATCGCTCATCTTCACCTGCGCGCTGATCTCTTTAAAGTGGAACGAGTGGACACCGCACGCGACCCTCACGGTACTTCGTCTTGTCGAGGTATCCGAGCCGTAGAGCAAGAGGTCGTGGGCGCCGTCCTGCAGGAACGTGTAGATGTCCAGCATATTCGCCACCAAGTGAGGGGATGGCGTCGTGAACTCCTCTTGGTCTGTGCTCTTCCGAACAGCCATAACCAGTGAGTAGCGGCGCTGAGCTTCAGCGGGGAGGTCTGCTTGTTTATAGCCGACTGACAATGACTCGCCCATCGCGACGGAGCCTGTCGTTGAAGAGAATGCTCCGACCAAACTTGCCGTAGATTCGCTCCGGTCACTACTGGTTGACGTGACGCTTCTTCGACGGCCCCCATGAGAAATTGAGGAGGAGGATGACCCAGCAGCGCTCGCTTGGGGTAGAGTTGGGAGTTTCGGCAGTTGTGGCATCGTCGCAGTCAGCCCGTCGACTCCCACCAAGTTGTCCTTGAAGACCGATTTATCGTACCAGTGAAAGCGTTCTTCGCCTGCGCGGAACAGGTCCACTGCGACAGGATACGGAATCCTTGAAAAGCCGTCGCTGTCCCCACAATCAGCAAACAAATACTCAGTAGCGCTGCTGTTGTTGCTCCCAATGCTGGCGAGGCTTTGCAACTCAAAGTGAAGGCGCCTGGCTGCTTGCTGGCAAATCTGCGTCATCGCGTCGATTTCGCGGATGCCCGAGTGAGTGCAGTAGATGTGTTTCGCAAAGTGGATCGAGAGCAGCTCGAGATCCAACAGATCGTTCACTGCATTCGAAGAGCAGTTCATCATCAAACTGAAGTATTTGATCACGTCTGCGATACTGAACAGCAGCATCGGCGAAGTCGGCGACGGCTTGAAACGCTTTCGCGCCGCCTTGAAGATTTCAATCGGGAGTCTGGATATCCTCGAGATGTCGAATGGCGTGACCTGGGTCTCGCTTCTATACCGAGAAAGAAACTGATCTGGAAATGTGGCAAGAATCGTCTTGCAGATCGCATCGCTTTGATCTGGCAGCCAAATCTACATTTGCACATGGCAGCTTCATATCAGACACCACCAATTGTGTACATGTACTACAAATAATGCATTGGGGCGACCTTACCAAGTTGAAATGACGAAGCAGCCGCGACGAGAGCCGTGGATACCCAAACGCGGAAAGCGAGAAGGATGTCCAGACCACGACATCTTTAAACTCCGCAAACTCCTTGGAGGCTCTCACGAAACTCCCTTTTGCGTCACACACTTGGCGGATCATCTCCGAGCATGATCTAGTCGTCGAATTGAACTATCAAGTAAACATCAGCGAAGGGATGTCAGCGTGCCAAAGAACGAGCGAGGCAAGGCAAAATTGTCCACTCCATACCTCGGTCTCCAAGTTGAGATTCTCTAATGTGATTAAGAGCGCTCGTTTTCCTGCACCAGGACAAAAAAGCGCCTTGAGTCTCCGCGAAAGCCCTGCTTCAATTGCGCTTTGGATGTCTTGTGCTGAGAGCGCGCTGGTGATCTGAAGTGTCGAGGCAACAAAGCTCTCTCGCTGGGTCAATGTTCGCGAACAGTTTTGCAGGATCCGAGTCTTGCCGACCGCTGAATTGCCAAACACAAAAGCATTCATTTTCGCTGCTTCAAACATCGTGAGCCACGCTTCTGCGCTGACTGTTCGCGGTGTTGGGATGTAAAGCTGCGAGCTTGAGACTGCGCTGGTGTTGTCACCGCCACTATCAAATGAGGGAGATGAGGTGGCGTTGGGCGGCTCACTCCCCCCAGTTCCTTTAACTGAACTCGATCGCCGAGAAACTCTTGCTTGCCAATCAAGGAGACCACTTGATAAAGACGCCAACGGATCCCAGAGAAAGAAAGTCGCTCGGTGTTTCTCAAAGCGTAGACCAACGTCAAACACTGTGACCGACGCGTTCGCAGACAAACTTGACAACGTTTCCGCCAGCTCTGGTACATTCTTCACGATCAAAGCGTTGAACTCTGCTCTCGCTTTCGCTTGGAGGTAGAGTCCAAACGACAATGTGCTGGCGTACGCGACGATCAACTTGATCTCTTTCATCTGTATCGTGTGGTTGCTGTCTCCAAACGCAGACGCCTCGCTTAACAGCAGACTGAGCACTTGCAGCATCTTGTCAACCAAATGCGACGCAGAGAAATCCATAAACTGCTTCGTGTTCCGCTTGCAGACTTCCAGTAAAGGCGATACGAGCGAGCGCATGAACTTTGTAGCAAAGTCGATAGTGCTCGCCGCAGTGCAATTGCTGCTGTTGCTGCCGCGCTCCGGTGTCTTCGCTGGGATCTGGGACGTCTCTCGCAAATTCCAACTTTTGATCAGCAACGTGTATGGCAGCACGTGGTCGGATTCCAGGTACACCAAGCCGAAATGCGACAGACACGCTGGAGACCACTGCTGGAGGTGTTCAAGCTCGCAGAAAACCCGCATATCTGGGTTATCGCAATGCAGCTGATCGCCATTTGGTAAAACCAACTTCTTGATGCTACCGCCGCCTCCAACAGTATCGAGGGATATTCGGGCAATGTCTTTGAGTGGTTCAATGAGATACGACGCGCCCCTGACGCCGTCGAGTACCATCCATGGTGTCGAGGCGTGCCGAACAGTAGGTGTCGTCATCCGATAAGAAGTCTCTGTTTCGTGGTTCCCAAGTTTTGCGAGTGCCACAGATCCGCGGTGTGACAAGCGCCTAGACCCAAGTTGGTGATGGTTTGCGCTGCTACTCACCGATGAACGCGCTTCGTCTTCGTCATTTGATAAATTCATCTGGAACGCCTGTGATGTTTTGCAATTCTGGCGAAGAAAGTGAGCCAGATAGCCATCCTCCCAGGCTTTCCCGTCGCTCTCCTTAAACTGTCATAAGCAACAGTTGCCAATCCGAACATGAGTTAGCATTTATCTGTTAGGCGAGATATCCATGCAGGGCCATGCAAGGGTCATGAATCAATGCATGCAGCAAGCGGGTATTTACATGTCCGTATATGTCGCTCATGTGGAATGCTGCTGGGTATAGGCGGACCGTTTTCATCCGGTGAACAAGCAAGTTGTTCATCGTCAGGCTGTCATCATGAGTGGCTCCCATCCATTGGGTTGAAATCTGTCGCGCTCTCCTTGATCCAAACACACAACTCAACACATCGATTGCGCTCGATTTCCCGCACAATCCACTCCCGACCACCACGGTCACGACGCTTCTGTTCACGACGTGGTACAGCTCTATGAACTTCCGCAAGATCGACTCACTAGGGATGAGATGCCTCGCTGCCATGCTTGCGATAATGAGCTCTTTGACAGCAGCAAGATCACTCTTTCGCTCTTCGTCATCGCTGTCGTAGACTACTACTGACGGTGATGCGTCTGGGCTGAGCTTCTCGACTGCTTCCTCTCCAGCAGTCGACGGTCGAGAATCGCCTGAAGACTCACTGTTTTCAACTAATGGCTCACTCATCTTGCTTTCCGAGCTCTCAACGCGCGTCGTGAGCATCCCGAGCGGAGTAAAGTCCATGGTGTTCGCTAGCGGGAACACGCTCCGAACTTTTTTTAGGAAAGCAATCCTTCTCGCTGGGAGGATCCGGGATCGCACCTCGTCCCATAGCGCCACAAGCACACACTTCTCTTCGTTCCCCAAGTAGTTTATTGCGCGTTGCCTTGTGATGTGCCTTGCAATCGCAAACACAATGTGCAGCGAGCTCAGTGACGTATCAGCAAACGGCTCGGGATGATTCTCAACGATGAGGAACAAATTTGTGAGCTTCTTGCTGAGCGCTTTCCAGCGCTTCATCCCGCTCGCATACAGCATCGCTTCCCAGATCAACTCATACTCTGGATGTACACAGCCTACAGGCACAAACGCGCTTGAAAGCAACAGCATCAGCTCCTGGTGTTCGGGCTTGGCGAACTGAAGATGTACAGCGATCATGATAGCACATTTCGGATTTACAATGTCGATCATCTCGCCATCCAGCGGGAAAGCCTCTTGATGAGCGTGGATGGCGTCTTTCAACCGATTCATCTCGTGCGCGAATGCCCGAATGAGATGGAACGACGATGCAGTGCTGTCTTTCTCTTCCTGGCTGCATGCGCTAGACTCCAGTCCAGTGATGCACAACCAGCACGCCTCCGACTGTAGTAAGCCCCGGATCATTCGCTGAAACTGGTCAAAGCCCACGACAATTGAGCAATTGTAGTCGATACACTCGACGCCAACTGTCGCTGCAAGCTCTTTCGCCATCGTGCGCTTTCCAGACTGACCGCGAGCGCTTGTATGCAATAAACACCCCGCTTTGAGCGACAACGTTGCGCTCATCTTCACCAAAACTCGGTCGCACAGTGGGGTGAGCACAGGACAAGAGTACCCACCGAGGTACGCAAATCCGTACTCAAAGGTCTTGACTGTGTGGTGCACGACGCACTTGTTCTCGAATGGCTCATAGTAGAATCGCATCATCTTGGTCCACGCAAACGAATCGCTCACGGAATAGTTGTAGCGAAACGGAGAACTGCTGTTGTCTTCATGTTGCTGTTGGTGGTACTGCATCGACGCATTCTCGGCGACACCAAACCTCGAAGTTTCCGATATAGCGACAACTGGGTGCTCTTCGTATAAGTCATGAATACCAGCAGACTTGTTGATCATCCACGTCAGCAATGTTGTCGCCACCATGCGATCAAGGACAGTCGAGTCCCGCCGCTTCATGAAATCCACGAGGTTGACTTTCTTCTTGTAGAACGCGAGCCAGAAGCTCTTCCAACTTGAGTCATTGCGGTCGCAGTGCACAAGCGCAGTGAGTTCATTTGTGAGCAGAATGTTCATACAGAGAACCAGCACTTGAATTGGCATATTCTCCCAAAATCGACGGGCTACGGGAGCCTCCTTCGCCAACACACCAGTGCGCTCTGAGAGAGTTGACTGACTGTCGTGACTTTGTAGAGAAGACATGCCCACACCTAGGGTTGGTCGTCGGATCGAATCACGCCGCTTTCGCAAATGCTGCTCCGAGTGCTTGACCAGCTCGTCAAAGTTGCCCTCGACCGCATCCATAAGCGCGCCGCCATTCATCGCCGAGCTCAGCGACTCTTTCATACTTTGTCGGACGCGCTGCAAGAGATCCTTCATCCATACCTCTGGACTGGAGCTGACGTGCAGAGGTTTGATTGACAGCGCTTCTCCCAGAGTGATCACGCCGTTCACGCCGTCGATTTGGCACAATATTGGGGCTAAGGATCCATGGTGGGGTGCTGTCGTCAATGAATCGGTGTTCATCGTTGTCGCTGTACTAGAAGGATGAGTGCTCTCGTCGCTTTCATCTTCGGCTGACTCGGTGACTACAAACATCGAACCTTGCATCGCAAACTCAGAGACCGAGGATTCGGTCTCTAGGCTGTTATTTCTGACTACTCGCTTCGCGACGCCACCCTCAAGAGCTGATATGCGCAACGAGTGGATGCCCTGGTAGCACTTAGAGATCAGATGCGACAGTGTTGTCGGGTATCGCGCGCTTGCGATCAGTTGCAACAAATCGTCATCGGAGAGAAAGTTGAGCCTCGAGAAAAAGCGCCTCTTGTCGCTCAAGTACGAATGCAGCTGCTTCCACAGCTTCTCAAACGTCGCCCTCGCATTGTTGAGGAACGCGAGGCTGATGACCTCTCGCAGGCAAACTGTGAGAGACGAAGCGCCTCTCGCTGCATTCATCATCGACTTCCATTTCCGATCGAGCGATTGGAATTCAAACGTAGCACCACTCACACTTTGCTGCACATCGGGGAGGCAAAACACAAGGTTCAGCTTTGTCCAATCATTCTGTGCGGAAATCCACAGATCCAGCACTTCCTGGTAATGCGTGATCTCTTCTGCCCACATCACGAGACTGTCGTTGAGCTGAGGCGACGTAGTGATCTGTCCGAGCGCCTGAATCGTGAGCAGATCGTCTTCAAACGATCCAAGCAGCTGAATCGCGGCGGGGATATCGATCTCGTAGAAGTCACCTGTTCGCAGCAGAGGCAGCGTCGCCTGAAGTAGTCGTCTCTTCATGTCTTCCAATTTCTTCTCCGTCACGGAATCATGCTGAGCTCTTCGTGTGATCTCTCGAATCTGAGTCTCAAAGTCCCAGACGTTGCGAGCCCGCAAGAATCCGAGCGTGACCGTTGAGCCGTCTGTTACCAAGATACCAGTACTCGAAACAAAGTTCACTGCCCCCAAGAGACCCATGATCTGCTGCCAGTGGTGCGCTTTCACGTAGGAATACGAAAGCTCGCTGATCAATTCCAGTTTGTGCAGATAATCGACGATGGACGTGCGCAGATGCTCGACAAGCCTCGCTGCGAACCGTAACTCCTTCCATTGTTGCAGACCCTGAATCCGAGGCAAGAATGTTTCCAATTTCTCCGCATGAAGCCTCCACCGCTGCTCGCTGAAGATCCCGTTCTCCATCAAGTTGACTGTTGTGCGCCATTGGACTGCCAGGCTCACGATTTGCTGAACTTCCTCCCACTTCTTTGTCGTCTCCAAGAGCACCGGGATCTCGACAAGCTTAAGCCCGACCATTCTCTGGTACTCCTGGTAAAGCCTCGAGGCGTCTTCGATGGAATGCAGCTCACGCACAATATCGTGAAACGACGTGAGGTTTCTCTCTAGTTCGTCTTCAGTCGAGATGTCCGAATATTCCTCGTACATCCGCAATAATCGCTGGACGCGCGCAGAATACTTTTGGAGCGCACTGTTGACTTGCTGCGTGATCAGCGGCAGCATCTTGGCTGCAAACTTGGCATGCGACTGCACGATGGTCGAGTATTTGCCGAATAAGTTGTGCACAAGGTTGTACTGCAGCGCGCAGTTCAACGCAAGCGTTGGCGTATAACGCTTTAGAGCACGCACGGCTTCGTCCACGTTTCGGATATCCTGGTGAAGCTGCTTCTCGCCGTCTTTCAACGCACGAACCTGTTTCATCTGCTCGCAGAAAAACTCAATCAGCTGTGGTCGGTCTTCGAACACTAGCGTGGCTTGCTGCAGGCTTGATACACACTCGGTAACGCCTGCCACTGCAAGGTCGTACAGAGTCCGATGTAGCAAATCTCGCTCTTGCATGATCAGATCAAAGATCTCAGAAATCGAGCGGCGACACTGAATCTCGAGAAAGCCCACTTTCCAGCTCGACTGGATCTTCTGGCACGCGTGCTGGGACCGGTCCAAGAGGTTGAAGCGATACGTGATGCTCTTCAAGTACCGCGTAAGCTCATTGCCAGATATGCCAGTAATCTTTGCGATGCTCACCAGCGGTTGTATTTGCGAAGCGGTATCCAACGCTGGCGCCGAGCCAGATTTGTTGCTCCCGAGACTCTGTTGCTGCAATGCGAGGCGTTTCTCTTCGTCAGTGCCGCTTCGGATGGAGTGGACTGATGCGTAGATGGTCCTCAGCGATTCAAACGCTACCATTTGGCGACCAGCTTCTTCAAACCACCTGGCGAGATCAGCAAGAAGCTCGCGAGTCGCAGCGTCGAAGTGGAAATCTTTGCGCAGCACATCCTGCAAATCAAACTGCGACTTCGCGTTCGTTCGAGACTCAAAGAACGCTGCAACCACAGCGAGCGAGCCCGTACCACGGTTTTTGCTCCACGCCATCGCGTTCTTTGTGAAATGGAAATTCGTCGCGAGTCGAATCAGCCGAGCCACACCTTCGAGAACAACTTGTTTCATCTCACGATGCGACGGAGAGAGCAGAAGCGTTTCGCCGTAGATTGCAACGGAAGCGCATATCGCACCACTGTACTCCTCTGTGCTCAAATCTGCCGCCAAGCGCTTTATGCAGCCGATGATCATTAAGTAGACGCTGCCCGTGAACATGTACTCCATCATCCGGATGTAGCGCTCTAGCAACAACATGTCGAGCTTTGCTGTCTCTTTCTGGTGATGCAACATCGCTTTGCGTCTTCGGAGGGCCGAAATCGGCGCAGATTTCCACTTGGAGTTTGACATGTGGATCGAGTTTGCTTCAGTGCTATACAGCTCGTCCACGTTCGTCGACGGATCGAGGTTCACCTGGATGCTTGAGACCATGGTGTCCATCACGCTGAGCAGCTCTTCTTTCGCATCGATCAGTCGTGTCTCCGTCATCGTGAGCAGCGCTTTGTGGTGGTCTTGCACTGCAGAAAGATTCACTGCCAAGCTTCGCTTGGGCGGCAAACTCAATGCTCGAATGACTTGGATTTTTCGGAGAGCTGCGTACGATTGCAGCATCGGCTGCACGAAAGAGCTTCGCCCAACCGGCAGCGAGCGACTAATGCGTTTGCGGAGATCTCTGTAAATCCGTCTTCGGACTTCAAGCGACCACCAGACAAACACTTTGCGCACGAGGAACTTCTGGAAAAGCGGGATCCCGGCGAGCAGCAGCGAGAACATCTTGCTTTCGAGAATCCACTGCGAGATCGGGATCGCCTCGCCGACAATGTCGTCGTCACTGTTGTTTGCGTGATGCACGAGCGAGGACGCCGACATGATGTAGTAGTCGCCTGCTTCGGGTTTCGGCATCGAGTCGATTCGCTCCAGGTTGTACGGCATGTGTCGGATTGACGGGTCCACGAGCTTGGAATCAGATGACGACACCAGACCAGAAAACTTGAGCGACAGTCGGCCGCTCGCATCCACGGACGGCTGGACGTCCGAGGCCTTGGACTTGCGCTTGAAGTAGAGAATGTCGTGCTTGTGTTTTTCGTTCAAGAAGAACAAAACTGCGCCTTCCACGCTTTCTATAGAAGAAGAAGGTGATGATGACCGCATCGCTTCATTGCTCTGACCTTTCTTCTCTACCAGTCTGGCGGACTCCAAAGTCGTACCGTCGCTGCTGCTGATTGCATCAACGCGCCTTAAAGACTGGAATTTTTTCACAAGGCGGTCGTAGATTTCTGGGTTCTTCTCCCGTAGAGACTGCATATGCGCGCTGTTTTGACAGTGACCAATGAGCACAACAACGCCATACAAACGGAGTAACTGTCAATGACAAGTGTAACACAATCGACAAGTTTTGCGGTAAGCACGCGCACTTTACCGGCTTGAAAGTTGCTCGCTGGAGCGTGCTGCTTGCGTCTGATTGTTGTTCTTTGGCGACAGCTTGGCGAGTTTGTTGGGCACCCCGCGCGGTGACTCGTGGGTGACTCTGTGCTTCCGTTTGCCCTCATTCAATGGCGGCAGAGGATGCGGTAGGACGGGCGGGAACGGTGCCACGTCACCAAAAATGGTCGGAGCAGTCACCAATTTGCGGTGCGACAGCGGAACATGAACAGGTGAGTGCCAGCTTTGCCGCCCTCGCAGCTTTGCTGCTGCTGTTGTTGTCATACTCGCGCTCGCGACGTCATCTTCTTTTTGGTTGCTGGCTTGCTTCTTCGATACGACGGAGGGACCGGAAGCGACGGTTGCATTCTGGACCGTGAACGCCACGGACGGTCGCTGCTGCAACACCTCCAGCTCTGTCGGATCAATGTATCGAGGCGATATGGCGAAGCTCATATCAACATCCACGCGGTCTGTATCTCCATCTAGATCATTGCGTGGGCCCGTATTCATGTTGCCAACCAACGCAACCACCGGTTTGTTGCTCCTCTTTGCAGCGCCTTCGAGCGTTTTCCGCGCCAGCCGTCGCGTGCGCACTGCCGGTCCAGCCGCCGCGATCTCGAGACCCGCGCGGTCACCGCCTCCGTCGCTGGCCGAATACTCTCTCTGCGCTCTGCTGGCGTCTCTCTCGCTCATGTCCTCATATTCATTCTCATGCTCTCACTCATGCTGCGTGAGGCGCGTATGGAGCGACTGCCGCTGATCACCTTCTGCTGCTTGATGCGCCGCAACGTGTGCACAGAAAAAAGAAATTGATTGAAAGCATGCGGCAAGCCAAGCCGAGGGTTTTGCCCAATTTGGGTTGCTGTTCCAGCCCACTCACTCATATTTTGCCCAATTTGAGTTGTTGGTTTTAGCAAGGGAAAATGAAATCGTTGATTTGAATAGCAGTTGGACCGCGACTTTCGTCTTACTCTAGTATTTGCAGTGGGCGGGGGCAACGAGGACGCTTTTTGCAACAACTTGGTGAATTTTTATCAAAAACAAGTCGCGTTTTCAGGATGAATAGAACTCA
>JALBYZ010000394.1:0-29815 GCA_038050575.1 Globisporangium mamillatum | reverse complement strand
AGCGCCGCTAGACCCGCTCAACAAAGACACGCCATCGCGCAACGACACCACGCCAAAAAAGCAAAAAGCAAGCCAACAAGTGTTTGATTGGAATTGCCAACGCAAGTCAACAAAACAAAGGCTTGTTTGCGTCGTTGTTGTTAGCGGCGTTTGCAAAGGAGTGAGCAACAGCCAACCGCACAAACGACGCGACAACTCATGTCAGAAAGCTGCTTACGCGACCAGCCACAGCAATCGGAGGAAGAAACGAAAAGGCAGGGAGGCAAGATTGGAAGATTGGAAGGTTTTGTGGATGGGCGGACAGCTTCAACGGGAGTGAGCGAGCGGGCGTCAAGGGGGTTACACTGGATTGGGCGGGCAGGCGTTCGTACCCTCCCATGTGAGCCTGAATGGTCGCATTGGTGTCGTCAGATGATGGCTCTTGCAATGTGGGACGCCGACGGTCGCGGTCGCGCTATCTGGTCCTGATGATGCGGAAAGAATGCGGGGTTACGCTCGGGGTACACTTGCACGTGTTTGTTTCCCACACAAAAAAAGAGCATCCGCAACTCGAAAACGTAACTTCAAAATGGAAACAGCAACCACGGGTTACGTGGGACTGGTCACTCGACTTGATTGTCGTTTGCATGCAGCAAACATGGGAGCCTGATAATGCATGAGCGGGAGCTCACTTGAAGTTTGTATGCGCGTAACCCAATCTGGAAAAAAGAACAATTAGCACGCCACCAGGCAGACACGCGAGTGTGGAGAACAATCTCGCTGCAGCAGGCACAACGAGCAAGCAAAACGGCACAAGCCAGCAAGCAAGCCCCACACTCACACAAAACCAACCAACCAAACAAGCAAGCCACACTCACACAGGACACAGGAAAGGCCTCTTCGGTCCGCAGTACAGTACGGTACTTCCTTCCGCCCACGACAGTCCACGCACGGATCCTTCTGTTCTTCCTTCCTTCCCGAAGAGCCAAAGCGACCGCTTCCGCCCCTTTTGCCCACCTCACTCTCCATATCACTCTCGCTCGCTCTCGCGTCTCGCGGCGGCCGGTCTCTATCGCGCTGCTCGCACGACCAAGCACACAACACAACAGCAAACGCACACTCGAAGAGAGGTACGCCTGCGTTGATCGACAATAATGCTTGTTTGCTTGCTTGCTTGGCTTGTATGTCAGCAAGTGCGTTTCTTTTTCTTGCGTGTCCTTGCGCAAGCTGCGCGCGAACCCTTCCCGCGGGTCGCAGCTGGCGCCGCCGAACGGTCGAGCAGCTCATTTTGTAAACGAGCGCGCGCCTGCATGCCTGCATGCATGCTGTATGTGGATGCGTATGTGAATGAATGGGATGGAACATGGCGCCGTTCGCTCCACCGACTGACGCTCTGTGTGTATATGAACGACAGCCCAGACCCCAAACGACGGCCCACAGATCTTACTTGTCGCGCGCGTGGGGGAATGCTCTGATGGCGAACGCGAAGGACTCGTTGACCCAATGGACACCGCTCCTCACTCTCTCCGCCGCAAGCCACCACCACGAAGACCCGTCGTCATCTCAAGTGCTCTCGCATACAATTTCTACTGCTACAACGACAGCGATGGTGTCGTCGACCATCACGAGCAGCAGCAGCTCGTCTAGCTTGGACAGCTGTGCTGGCGTTGGCGTCGCAGATACTGTGCGGAAGAGCTCGCCTGTGAAGAAGGTGACGTCCGCGCTCACGACCAAGAGCTTCATGCAGAGCCTGTGGGACGACGACGAGACCAAGAAGCCCTCGAGCCAACAGCAGTCAGAGCACTCGCCATTGGGAGCCGCGACGTCGAGTCTAGCGAAATTCAAAGCCGCGCAGGATGTGAGTGATGATGATGCGCTGTTAGCTGCCTTTTATGCACAGTTAACACAGAGAGATAGGTGGATGTGGATGTCGTATTAACACTGTATACTTCTGAACTGACAAATGAATGCTACAGCTCAAGATCCAGACCGAGAACCTGCCCGAGTCGCCTAAGCCAAAAGAGAGCAACTCGACGAGCTCGTCCACGTTCACCACCCCAGGCACCGACACGTCGTCGGCCGCCGCGACACCCAAGACCCCCGCACCGCCTTCCAGCACGGGCAAGAAGCGTCGGCGGCGCACTGCCGCGCAGATCGACCGCAAATTCAGCTGCAACTACCCTGGTTGTGCCAAGGTAAGGCGCATGAACATCATGAGCTGCAATTATTCCATGGCTGGCGGGTTTTAACGATCATGCGTGGCTTGATGTAGGCGTACGGCTCGGAAGGCTCCTTGACCCAGCACCAGCGACTGAAGCATCGCCAGCCACAGCCAGAGAACGGAGCTACCGGACCAAACAACCAAGTAAATATGCATTTTCTTGTATATTGTATTTACACATAGAGTGAGAGAGAATAACACATTGTATGCTTCGTTGGGTTTGAGGAAGAATGCTCACAGTCTCACTCTTGTATTGTGCCTTTTGCTCTCGCAGCTCGGGAGCTTCTTTCTTCCGCTCACTCGGACAGCGCGCAACAGCATTCCTAGCTCGGCCGCGCACTCTCGTCCGCCTGCGAGTCAATCTCGGACAGTTAATATTCGTCCCGCAACAATGGAAGGTGCGCAACACTGCGAATAGCTGTGTTTTGACTATATTCAATGCTCTCAACTTGAGATGTGTATGCTTCCAGGCGTGATGTCACCCATTTCGTTTGACATGTCCGACGCGACTTCAGAGCTGCTCATGGGACCGCGATCACTCACGGAGCAGCTGCTCTCAGTCGCCTCGGGGCCGATGAGCTCCTCGGCATCCACGTCGACGTCGACGAAGTCCAAGCGCCAGAATCTCCGCTCACGCTCGAATTCGATGCCAGTGTCATTCTCAAGTATGTGTGGTGTACTGCTTTCATGTCAGCATGATAAGAAATAGGTGGTAGCTGACCTATGCTGTCGTATTTCCATGTGTAGCTCCTGTTCCCGGACTCACCAAGCAAACATCGACGTCCAGCATCAGTGGCAGCACAGCTCGCCCACAAACCACCCGCAAGACCCGCGCGTCCTGCACGCCGCGTGCGAAAGCTGCGCCATCGTCGACCACAAGCCGTCGAGGCAAGTGTCGCTCCAAGTCCGAGACGCTCTCAGAGCCAATGGACACCTCTGGCACTAGCACCAACAGCCTGTTCCTCGGGTTCAGCAACGAGATGAAGCCGCCGCGGAGTGACCGCAGCGTGAGCGACTCGTTCGTGAGCAGCCACGACTCGCTGATCATGCCGATGAGCAGCACGCAGTCGATCGCGAGCAGCGGCCGCCACTCGTACGACTGGTCGTCGTCGATCGCGTCGGACTCGCCCAGCAGCGACCAGGCGATCGACAGCGACATCCTCTCGGTGCTCGCCGATTGCGACTCGTCCGATGTCGGCGAGAGCTTTGAGAGTCACGGTCCGCCATCGACGTCGTCATTTCGCTCAAGTTACTCAGGTGGCATGGATGGTGATGACCAGGATATGCGGATGATGGCCAGTAGTAGTGGCAGTGGTGGAATGGACTGCTTTGGCATCTCGGAGACTGCATCGATCACGCTGGCGACCGAAGGAGGAGGAGGATTGCGGATCAACGATCTGTTTCGACGCGCAGAGATGGTGGAAAGCAGTGGAGCTAGTAGTCGCATCCACCAGTCGTCGTCGTCGAAGAGAGGAGGAATCGATCTTGGTGCTTTCTCGCCTATCAAGCGCGAGAACTGGGCGGACACCAGTGCAGCCCCAGTGAGTAGTGGCGGTCAATCACCCAATTCAGTGTACCTGTCGACCCACATGGAGAAAATGTCGATGATCCACGGAGCAACGACAACTCCAGCACACCAACAGCAGCATCAGACCTTCAAGAGCGACCCAAGTGATCCACTCGAGCCGTTGCAGATCCCGTTGAACGATTCCCACAGTCGAAAGTCAACTTCACACAACACAGCAGCAGCAGGAGGAGGAGAGGTGAGTTTGCCGGGCGTGATGTCGAACCTCGACCAGTTCGCGTCGGTGTCGGTCGAGTCGTTTGCAGTCAAGCAAGCTCCGGACTTGGAGCCCGAGAGCATGGAAATTTGCGAGCCCACTGTGGTGAAAGAGGAGAGCTTTGTGCGCATGATGGAGGAGGATATTGACAGCGCCACCACCAGCAACAGCAGCCCGAGCTGGACGTTGAAGAGCCACAGCAGCAGTAACAACAAAAACAACGTGGCAGCAGGGCACGGCAGTGGTGTTTCTATGATGAAGTCCGATCCTCACCACCACCACCATCACCATCACCACCAGCAGCAACAGCAGCAGCATATGCACTGGATGAAAGATTTTCCGACCTTGAGCGCGCTTGAGGCGCAGAACCAGTATGTGGACGAGCTCTTTCAGGAAACAATGGCTGCCGCTACTACGCGTGGGAACAATAACAATCAGCACGAGCACGAGTGGAAGGCGCAAAAGTTGACTCATGGAGGCTCGCCGCGTAACTTCTTGGTACGTAATTTGATTTGAATGGGTGTTTTCAATTGTGATTGCTAAACCGATGGACTAACTTGTTGCGCCTGCTGTATCATGTTGATGTTACAGAGAGGACTGTCAGCCCCATCGGCTCACTCGACTTTGTACTCAAACGACAAGCACATGAACGCTTTCAACAGTACTGGCTCGCTGGGCGATTTCCTCTTTGATGTGTCGGAGTACGGACTCGAAGACACGCGCATGGGCTCCCCACTTCTCTGCCAGCAAGAGGAGCTCTAGTGTCCGTCCGTGCGTTGACAGTGAGGCAGTCATGCGGTCGGCCGGCTGCGGGCGGATCTCCCTCTCTTGCTCTCTTTCTTCTCAGTAATCCCAAGCCAAGTGGTTGGTTGGTGATTGACGATATTTATGAAGACGAACAGGAAGAGACAGACAAGTGAGACCGAGATCTTCACGACTGACCGACCGACCGACCAGCAGGTACAGTAGGTGCTTGCTCACTGTCAGCAACAGCGGCCCAATTCAAGCATACACTGGGATGAGTGTGGGTTGTGTTGTGGGGCAGTCATGTGCTTGCAACCTGGTATGCGTGATGGCTGGATGCATGGCAAGGCAAGTTGTGAGCAAGCGAGTGAGTGCAACGAGTGTGTACACTGATGGTAGATGGGATTGATTGTTCCTCCCGTGGCCAGTGGAGAGTGAGTGAGTGGATGAGTGAATGAGTAAGTATACTGCGTGCGTATGTATTGTATCATTGAAAGCCCCAGGAGCAGGAGGAGCCTGGGAGACGCAAACGACAGCAAGAAGAACAGTGAAAAACAGGCAGAACAATATGAATAGCTACTGATGATGACGACGACCATGTACATAAGCAACTAACAAGCAGAAGCAGCTTCTTTTCTTTCTTTTCTGTGGCCTCGTTCGTTGGCATTTCGTTCGCGCCGCCTTTGCCTACTTGATCCCCATCACCAGAAGTGACTCCAGCTTCAACATGCACTCCCAAAATACCCCCCATATACAAAATATCCCGTGTGGTCAAAAACCACCACTCAAAACATTTATTAATACCCTTTGATCACGTTTTCCCCCACCCTGCCCCATTCATTCCCTTTGTTACTGTCGTTTCAAAGTGGCGGCTTTTCGCGCCACATGCCAAATGGGAACAGCTACGTTCGCACTTGCGCTTGCTGACGTTCGCGATGCTCTAAGTCGCTACGCAGCAGGAGCAGCTACATCACCACCACCACAGTCATAATGAGCGCTGCGTCTGGGAACGCTACCAGCAGCCCTAGCGCCAGCAGGGATGGCGACTCTAGTCCCTTCCAACCGCAGCGTCCGCCCGAGAAGCAGCGGCTGCACGCGTCGTTCCAGCAGGACGCCGCGTACCTTGCCCAGATGGTGGCGCTCGACAAAGGCGCACGCAGCGAGCGCGTGGACGCGATCCTAGAGCTCAAGGACAGCGTCGACGCGTCCTCCGCCAAGCTCCAGGCGCAGTACGCGGCGCTGCATCGGCGCTCACAGGAGCTCGCCGACAAAGAGAAGCGCACGTACAACGAGCTGCTCAGTCAGGGCAAGAACCCGCACGAAGCGACGCGCGCAGCGCAGGTGAAACTCGCAGCGGACAAAGAGCGCCGCGCGATCGAGAAGCGTATTCAGGACAAGCAGATCGACATTCTGAACCACTTGGAGATCGAGAAGGTGATTGAGAAGCGTCGCGAGCGCCTTGAGCGCGAGAAGCAGGCGTTCGAAAAGAAGTACCAAGCCGAGATGGGGCGGAGCGCGCTGGAGGTGCGTACCAAGGCTTTTATGGTTTCGCGCACGGGGAAAGAGCAACTCGATCCGACAGGCAAGCTCGTGCGCGTGTACCCATCGCAGGAGACGACGATCAAGGACCGCAGTTTTGGAATTGGCCGGAATCTTGTCCATGATGGAGAGCAACGCAAACGTATTGTGGACAAAGTGCACGCCAAGGGCTTCCACCACGACGCGGTCGCAAACCCGATGCTGCTACCACGACAGGGCTCTGATTCTGGTGGCGGTGGCGCTGGTAACAATAACAATAGCAACAACAGTCATCCAGGGTCGGCAGGTTCGGCGCGTTCAAGTAGCGACAATAACAACAGTGTTGATCGAGACTCGGCGTCCCCACTTGGTCTACTGTCAGCGACTCAGAATAAACCTGTGCTGTCGATCCCCGGTCGAGAGCTCTCCGATGTCAACCACAAGCTGCTGTTCGCGAGCAGTTCAGCCGACATCCTGCCGCCGATCCACAGCAGCAGCGCACACACCTCTCATACTACCTCTACCATAGCTAGTGGCAATACTGCTGCTGCAATGACAAAGAAGGGCTTTGGGAAGCCCAAACTAAGCATCCTGGAGCAGCAGATGCTGGCGAAAGCTCGCGAGAGGCAGAAAACCAATATGTTCCAGAAGCAGGTCGTGTGGGGAAAAGAGTTCACGGGCGACGCGTTCCTGGCGGATCCGCCCGTGCTCTGGTTCAAGGACTTTGACGTCGGCCGGCCGCTCTCGCTCACGTTCACGCTCACAAACGTCTCGAACACGTTCAACCACTTCAAACTGGTTGACATGGCGGATGAGGTCCTGCGCGAATGTTTCGAGATCGTGTACGAGAAACCCGGAAGGATGTCCGCGGGCATGTCGTGCACGATTCGCATGAGCTTCACCGCAGTTGCAGCTGTCGACGTGGACACTTTTCTGCCAGCTGTGACGCAAACCGGGCGGTTCCAAATCCCCGTCAGGTGTACGTGCAAAAAAGCGGTGCCGGTGATGCTGCAGCGCGAGATTCAGTTCAAGGACGTAGTCGCAGGCGAGAAGAAAGTGGTTGCGGTGACGTTGGAGAACCAAGGAGCGCTGCCGCTGCACTTCAGCGTCAAGCGGGTGGAAGGAGTGCTTGAGAGTAGTAGCAGCGGGCCAGAGGTGGACGATCTGAATGAGGAGCTGGATGTGAGTATCCTGCAAGCTTCTCTTAGTGGCGACGAACATGGAGAGGTTATGAACGGATCTGAAACCAGTGGAGCTTCGAAGTCAGAAGACGAGAGTGAAGCGCCAGTAATAGCGGTGGGGAGTTCAACCGGAGCGAGTGCAGGGAACCCAAACGAAGCGTCTGAAGCAATAGCAGCAGAAGGCGGTGGTGAAGTCGACACGGTCGACAGTTCTGGTGAGACACTAGCTGGAGAAAATCGGCCCTCAGCCGTAGGAATTGCCGATTATCCAACTTGGTCAGCTGCAGAGGAGTCCATCTTGGAGTTCGCGAAAGCGATCACAGTCTACAGACCTGAAGGCTTCGAGACCTCATTGCGCCACACAAAGTATGGCGTTGTGGCGCCATACTCCAGCACCGTGGTCACGTTCACATTCACGCCAGCGACGCCGATGACCATCGCAAGTCAGGTGTTCACTATCGAGTTTGCCCAGGAAGGCGCGAACAGCAAGACCACGAAGCTGGCTCCGAGCTCCATCACTGTCTCCGCGGAAGCGAACCAAGTACCGATCTTCACAGCTGAGCAAACGCTCAACCTGGGCTGCTGCGTGTACGAGAAGCTCTATCGCCACCAGCTTGTAGTCTGCAATCGCGGTAAAGTGGCGCTGAAGATCCAGGTGCGAGTCCCCAAAGTTTTGGAAAGTTTTGTCGAGTTTACGCCCAACATGGGTTATGTCCAGGCTGCTGCTGCGTCAACCAGTTTGCACTCCTCATCATCGTCTTCGAGTTTATCAGCAACAGATCCCAGCAGCAACAGCAACAACGTGGGCAAGTTTGTGGTCCAGGTGGAGTTCCGTCCCCAGCCTGGTATGTGGAGGCGTCTGGAGCGGAAAGGCTTTGGCAACGAGGCCCTCGGCTTCATCGCCGTGCCTGTTCAAGTGATCGTCCCGGATCAAGTGGTGCCTGTGTTTTTTCTCCTGGTCGCGCGGTTGACGAGCTCGGGTCTTATCTTCTCGATGGGCAGTGTGGATTTTGGCAACTGTCCACTTGGACACAGCGTATCCCATACAATGACAATCGAGAATACAGCTCGGCTCCCACAGCATTTTGGATTTCTGAGGCTGCCACAGCACGTGAAAATTGACGACCCAAGTGACGGCGTCGGAGGAACGCTGCTGCCGTTCGAGAAGAAGACACTGAAGCTGGTCTACCAGCCGAGCACCGCCACTCCTATGAGGAGCAAGCTCTGTGTGCGGACGTCGCTGAACCAAGAGTATTTTCTGAGCTGCACAGGTTCGTGTCTCGCGACACCGTTGGTGTTCTCGCACAATTTCGTCCGACTCGGCGCGACACAGCTTGGTCAGAGCCAAACGTTCAGCCTTCTCTGCTCCAACATCTCAGAGAAAGTCCAGTGTCTAGAGCTACTACCGCCTGAGGGTTCCCAAAAGTTCCTGCGCTTGACGCCATTGGTGAGTCACATTGCACCGAATTCAAGTGCGAGAATTGAGATCGTCTTCTCGCCCACTAAAGAGATCTTTGAGGTCACCGAGGCTTCATTCCCGTCGATCAGGAGTTCAGGTGAGTCATCGCCACCACCACCACCACCACCTACTTCATCGTTAGCATCAAGCGAAGAGAACAAAGATCTTGATGAAAAGACCCAGGACTTGACTGAGGCTGCAATACATGGAGAGTCTGCGGCATGTGTGACAGTAAACCGAAGCAACACGAATCCAGTCTCAGTCCTAGTCCATGACACATCGCTTCTGAGAAAGACTCGAAATTCTACAGAAGCGCTGTGGCAAATTGGAATTCCACAAGAAGAACGAAGCGTCCACCACGGATGGACAGTGCTCTGCTTCCGCCGAAGCGAGACTTCAATAGAAAACTCCTATGGGAACACTGTGAGTGGACCGCTGCTGTCGATTCAAGTGGCGACAACGACCATCGACCCCAAAGTATTCTTGAGCCCCTCCGAGCTCGACTACAGCCAAGTCGCGATCGGACAGAGCCTCGTCATGGAGCTCACGCTCACGAACTCCAGCAACAGCGACGTGGTGCTGAGCGCAAAGGCGCTGCATGTACTCGGCGGCTTCCGCATGATCAACAGCCTGCGACCGATCAAACGGAATGGCGGCACTCACGTGGTCAAGATGGAGTTCAAGCCCGCGAGTCCGATCATCTATGAAGACGAGCTGGAGCTGAGCTCTGCATCGATTGGGAATGTGAAGATCTCACTGCGAGGCGAAGGCATCAACCCGAGCCTCTCGTTCGAACCTGCCGACGGCTGGCTAGATTTTAAAGATGTGCTCGCGCGCAACAAGGCGGTGCACGACCTGGTGCTCGCGAACGCGAGCTCCTTCCCGTTGACCTACTCGATCGTGCTTTACCCCGAGGGCTCCTCGACACCAGTGGTGACCACCAACGGGCTTCCAGTGTTCACGTTCACGCCCAGCGAAGCGATGATCCCAGCACACGGCTCGCTCGTCGTCAAAGTGGCATTCAACGCCGTTTTGCAACGGCCCGAGCACTACAAGCAGCGGTTCCGCATCAAAGTGCCGAACGAGTCGGAAAGGCACTTGCTGACGCTCTCAGGTCGCTGCTGGGAGGACCAGCTCTATGTGTTTGCGCCAGCATTGCTGGATTTGACGCTCAGTGCTTCAGATCGGAGTGAGAAACCTGCGCTGTTAGCAGCAGCTCCTTCGCTACCACCGGTCATTGAAGACCCGTTTGACCTGCCGCCAACTGTGAATCTGAGTTTGCTATCAGCAGGCACTGCTACAACTTTGAACCCACTACTGAGTGCTGGTCTTCGCAAAACGCAGCAGACGCTCACTCTCACGTTCAATGAGAGCGACAACAGTAGCAACAGCACGAGTGACGGGTACCCTCTGACCCAGCAGGTGATGATTGGAAGCACATTGTCGCCTTCGGACGACGAAACACATGTTAGTGTTGGTGCGACTGCTGGGAAACCAGGCTCAACTTCATCGTCTTCATCTTCAGGTAGTGCCGCAGGAGCGGTGGCAGGCAGCTTTGAGCTCGTGCTTATGGAAAATGCTGCTCACCCAGAGTATGCCAAGCTGTTCGCGCTCGAGCCAATGAAAGGCGCGTTGACCGCTGGCCAGCAAGTCCCCGTGCACGTAACCTACAGCCCTCCACCGGCACAAGTCTCTTCTTCTGCTACTGCAAAAGACGACGACTTGGCAGATACAGCGCTTCGAGACAAACAGAAGGAGCTAGTCGTGTCACAATGGATCGAGGTCCAGGCTCTGTGTACTCTACGAGGAGGCTTCTTGTGGCGCCAACAGCCTCCATCTGGATGGAGAGGAGGGGGAGAATTGGGGCAACTGCAGCCTCCAGCAGCAGCAGCTCAGAAAAGCGGCAGCAACAGCGCGAGTGACTCGGATCCAAGAACAGTCCTCCTCACGCTGCGAGCGAAGATGCAGACGTGAGCATTTCTCGATCGTCCGAACAGCTCCTGCTGAATAGGTAGATCACTGAATACCGAAAAACTAGATGTGCTACACAGTTCTCCTTCAATAAAAGCGTCCATCGTAGGCGGTCGGCCCAGCTGAAAGAAACAACTCTGGTCGGGGTCAAGCGGGAGGAAAAACATCTTCGAGAGTAAACAGTGGCGAGTCTTTGATTAAATAATTGCCTTGGCTCCGTCAGTCGCGACCAACCAGGTGTGGTCGCGAATGCGAAGTTCCAGGCAAACGAAGATGAATGAGTTGGGTCTGTTCGCTTCCACTGTGTTGCCGACAATCAGTCAACGCTGTTTCTTCCAAGCGTGTACGAAGCGTTGTTTATTGCTCCTATAGCTAAACTGAACTCTGGATATTAAAGCTGGTTATGTCGATCCGTTATGTGTCTTTATACTGTAGTTGTTTTTACACAATTATCAGAAATTTAGAATGTTACGAACTGCCTCCCATAGAAGGCAGTCACAAACAGAGCGCAGAAAGCGATACAATTCACCCAAGCAGGAAGCGACAGCAAGGAAGCGGCAGAACGAATGAGCGAAGTGAACCGGAAGCGCGGACGCTCGCACTCGCGTAGCCGCTCAGCCGACAGGAAGCGCAGCGGCGCAGGCACGTCTGCTACTAGCAGCAGCAGCCGCCACAGCCACAGCCACTCGCGCCGCTCCAGATCTCGTTCGGTGCCGAAAGATCTGTCTTCTTCTGCCTCCGCTACTGTTGGTGACCCCCCGCACGACATTGACCAAGAGGAAGCGGAACGCATCGCGCGCATTGCTCGACTCGCCGAGGAGCGCGCAGAGAAGCGGGCGGCAGAGCGCAAGCTGGCTGCACAAGCTGCCTCTGGCGCTGGTGCTAGTGCTGCGTCCACAACAACAGCGACGACAAGCTCGGATTCAGCGGCCCCTACGACGAGAAAACTGCCGGCAAAGCTCGGCGTGAGTAGCGCAAAGAAAGAGGGAGCTGAGGATGGTGGCGTAGGGGAAGTAAAAGTGGCGTTCCGCACGAAAGAGCAGCGCCAGAAAGACGCGCTTGAGCGTCTGGAGAAGAAGCGGCAGGAGGTGGAGCAACAGCGTAAGGAAACCGAAGAGGCGCGCCGCCAGTTCCTGCAGCGCCAGCGTAATGAGCGCGGAGACAATCGGAACAGCCGCGGTGGTGGCGGGAGTCGCGGTCGCGATTATTCGAACAGTAGCAGTCGCGATCAATCCGGCGCTCGTGCCATTGATAATGCGAGAGACTCGTCGTCAGCCCAACAGCAGCAGCAGCAACAGCGTGTGGACCCGAACGACGAGAAGGCGATCCAGGCGATCAAGGACCAGTACCTGGGCAAGAAGACCCAGAAGAAGAAAGTCGTGAAGGCGAGCGAGAAGTTCACCAAGACCTTCAAGTTCGACTGGGAGGCGACCGAGGACACGTCGGCGGATCTCAACCCGCTCTACTCGAATCGTCTGGATGTGAATCTGCTCTACGGGCGCGGCTACCGCGCGGGAGTTGACATGCGCGAGCAGCGCAAGAAGAATTCGTTCCTGAACGAATTGTCACAGAAGCGACAGAAGGAGCACCGCATGGCGGACGAGCAGAACGACGACCTCACGAAGGACCAGCTGGAAGACCGCCAGCGCGAACGCGAGCGTGCGATGCGCAGCATGCAGGACCGCGAGAAGGGTCGCATGAAGGAGCTCGCAAGCCGCGAGGCGCAGACGATGGGCACGCACTGGTCCGAGAAAGCGCTGAACGACATGCGTGAGCGTGACTGGCGCATCTTCCGCGAAGACTTTGACATCACGATCAAGGGTGGCAAGGCGCCGCACCCGCTGCGGAAGTGGTCGGAAGCGACGAGTTTACCCGAAGCAGTTTTCAAGGCGATCAACGAGCTGGGCTTTGAGCGCCCGTCTCCGATTCAAATGCAATCAATCCCGATCGGGCTGGAGCGACGCGATATCATCGGTATCGCTGAGACGGGTTCTGGTAAAACCGCGGCGTTCATGATCCCGATCATCGCGTACATCTACAGTCTCCCGCCGACGAATGTGAGCCGCACGGGGGAACAGGGTCCACTCGCGCTGGTGATGGCGCCGACGCGCGAGCTGGCGCTTCAAATCGAGCAAGAAGCGATCAAGCTCTGCAAGTTCACGAGCGTCGGCATTCCGGAGAAGGAGCACCCGATCAAGACGCTCTCAGTTGTCGGTGGTCAAAGTATCGAAGACCAGGCGTTCAAGCTTCGAGAGGGCGTGGATATTATCATTGGCACCCCAGGCCGTCTCATGGACTGTCTCGAGAACCACTACCTGGTGCTGAACCAGTGCAACTACGTGGTCCTGGATGAAGCCGATCGCATGATTGATATGGGCTTCGAGCCGCAGGTCGTCGCGGTACTGGAGAACATGGGCTCGCTGCTCAAGTCCGAGAACGAGGAAGAAATGGAGCAGCAGATCTCGCTCGCGGTCGAGGGCAAAGACCACCGCTTCCGCGTCACGACGATGTTCAGTGCGACGATGCCGACCGAGGTCGAGCGCCTCGCGAAAACGTTTTTGCGCCACCCTGCGATCGTAAAGATCGGCGATGAAGACTCGAGCAAGAACAAGCGCATCGACCAGCGTGTATTGTTCATGCGCGCCGGCAAGAAGAAGTCCAAGCTTGTGGAGGTGCTGGGCGGTATCTTGCGCGACCAGCCCAAGTCTCGCAAGGAGAAGGCGGTGGACGGCAACAAGATCATCGTGTTCGTCAACATCAAGAAAGAGTGCGACGTGGTCGCCAAGATGCTCTCGAATGAGGGTTTTCGCATCACGATCCTCCACGGTGGCAAGTCGCAGGATCAGCGTGAAGAGAGTCTCAAGGGCTTCCGCGAAGGCTACTGCGACGTGCTGGTGGCCACGGATGTCGCAGGTCGTGGTCTCGATATCCCGGACGTCACGCACGTGATCAACTACGATTTGCCGTCGAAGATCCAGAGTTACTCGCACCGCATCGGTCGTACGGGTCGTGCCGGCAAGGAAGGTGTCGCGATCTCGCTGCTGACGGACGAGGACGAGGACATCATGTTCGACCTGAAGCAGTACCTGGTGTCAACCAACATGCCCGTGCCGCAGGAGCTCGCGAACCACCCGTCCGCGAAGGCCGCTCCTGGCGCGCGCGACGAGAAGGGTAACGTCATCGCACGGTCCAAGCGAGACACAGTCATCTTTGCCAAGTAAACGTGAAAGCAGAGCGACGCGGCGCAAAGAGGGTTGTTGATGAAGAGCTCTAAATGAGGTGATGGTCTGGTGTTTCTTCAATTATATAGGATAAAAAAGCTTTCGTAACTGGGTTTAGATGACGATGGCGATGGTGAAAGGAGTCTTCTTCGTCCGTAACAAAAGCCAACAAAAGCTCAACAAAAACAACATATACCTCTCAGCTGATTTCTATGGAGACCCCCAGGTGGTGCGAGTCGCTGTCGTAGTGGCGCACGTCCATCTGTGCCGACACGCGCGTCTTGAGGTGCTCGGATGTCCGCCATTCGTACGCGCCGATGAGAATACCGTCCGAGCCAAGCGAGCTCGCGACCGACTCGCGCTCGCTCAGCTCGTACTTGGAGCGCAGCCGCATGGTCTTCTTGTCTTTTCGGCGGTCGTACACGAACTCCGTGCCCACGAGTAGTTCGGGCGACACGATCTGCGTCAGGTCCAGACGCACCATCTTCGCGCGGTCGTTGCTGTTGATAAGAAGCAAGAGCTACACGTGAATCTCTATGCGCAAATGCACACACTCCACCATGCTAGGCATTCGCAACCAGCAACACTTACACTTGTAGCAGAGCCAGCACGTCGTCGTGCGTGTAGCTGGTTGCCACGTCGAGTCTGGAGAATCGGCCCAGGCGATCGCTGTGGTCGAGACCGACGTCGTATGCACCGATCATGCCAAATGCGACATCCTGTTAATTACAAAAAGACGATGAGTCAGTTAGTCACCGCCACACAACTATGGATATTGACACGCTTGCATGCATCAACATCTAATCAGCACGTACCCCAAGGCGTCCTCCGAGCGTCGCCTGCAGCGTTGGCCCATTCACCGCGTCGATCTTCGCGCCAGCAAACACGTGTGAGTCCTTGTAATCGCACCCGATTCGCGCGAACGACGCGGGCATTTTCTCGGTCGCCGACTCGTGGGCTTCCAGCGTGAAGCGTAGCTTGCTGCTCGCCTGCAGGTGCGCCTGCAGTTCCAGATGGCGCTCCGAGCTCACGCGCAGACTGGACGTGATCATCGAGTTGAGCTGGCTCTCGAAGACGAGCGAGGACGACACGCCGCGCTTCTTGGCCGCGCTCTTGAAGAATGGCGACACCACGCCAGTCTGCAGTCCGATGCGGTTGCCGCTCGACGTGCGCGTGTTGATCTCGACGCCGTGGCATGAGTGGTCCGAGGGCTCGAGCGGTTCCTTGAGTAATGTGTTCTCGTCCAGGAAGTCGCGGTAGAGGCAGCTGCTGATGCCCTTCGTAGCGCTTCTCGCGGCCGCCATGCCCGCCATCGTCCGTCCTTCCGTCACGTGCTCTGTCTACTGATCGATTCGATCGAACCGGCCGATTGATTGATCGATTGCGCTGCTTTGCCTCCACTTGCTTCGCTTGACTCAACAGGCTCACTCACTCGCTCGCTCCACCGTTCGCGCGCCACCGGGAAAGAATGGGGCGAAGAGCTCACGGCGGGTACAGTGTACCACCGCCCACTCGAATCGCGCGTGTGAGGAAGGTCAAAGCGACTGGTCGGTGGTGTAAGCTGTGCCGCGCTCTCGTGTCGTCACGAGCCAACTGTTTGCGACTCAAACGGCCTTTCTTCGTAACTGCAATTGCGTTTCCCACAATCAAAGCACCAAATTGGTCTAGCACCACCGAAAGTGAAGGTGGGCCAAAGCTACCATTTTCCCCCTTTTGACTTGGTGTTTGTATGCATTTGCAAACTTCCTTTCTATAATATATACAGGCTTCTATTGAGGTTTCATCTCACTAAGGAAGAAGGGAGTATACCGGATATACAGGAGTTTCGGCTTGTCATATTGTAGATAAACAGGTTGAAAGAGATACTAAATCCACAATCCGCTTGGCGATTGCGTTTACTTGCGAGCCAAAGAAGTCAAAAGCATCCGCACTTCACTTGAAATTTGTTCAAAAGTTTCCTTCCCCCTTCAACCAAGCAGAGGTCAACGCTCGCTCATTCCGCAATTTGCCTGCAACGAGCAAGACCCCCGACACAAGACCCCAGACACGATGGCCGAAGAATTCGTGACGCTCTTCGTGGGCACGTACTCGCGCAAGGAGTCGTTCGTGGACGGCAAGGGCAAGGGCATCTACGCGTTCCGCTTCAGCCTGCTCACCGGCGCGCTCGAGCCGCTCGGACTGCAGGCCGAGACCGGCATCAACCCGTCGTACATCTGCGGCACCAAGAAGGCGCTCTACGTAGTCAGTGAGTGCAACGAGCCGCTCTCAACCGACGCCACGAAGGAGACGGGTTTCGTCACCGCGCTCGCGATTGGCACCAACGGCACGCTCACGAAGCTGAACCAACACGAGACCCGCGGCACGTTCCCGTGCTACCTGAGCGTGAACGCGGAGAACGACTTCCTCTCGGTGGCGAACTACGGCGGCGGCAGCGTGATCCTGTTCCCGATCAATGAAGACGCATCGCTCGCGGAGGCGTCGGATTTCCACGAATTTTCGGGTGCGAGTCTTGTGAACCCGGACCGCCAGGAAGCCTCCCACTTGCACAGCACGACCTGGGGACCAAGCTCCAACTTCCTGTTCGGTGCAGACTTGGGCAACGATCGCGTCGCCCAGTTCGAGCTCAACAAGGAGACGAAAAAGCTCCAGCCTAACGGCACTGCTGCGTTCTCGACCCGCCCTGGTGGCTCGGGACCACGCCACTTGGCGATCCACCCATCGCTCAAGTTTGTGTACGTGCTTGACGAATTGGCGAACACGATTGGCGTGCACTCGTACGACGCGAAGACTGGCACGCTCTCGAACTCTGCGATCCAGAACATCTCGACTGTACCTGAAGACTTTTCCGGCTCGAGTTTGAGCGCTGACATCCACATCTCCTCATCGGGTGAGTTTGTCTACGCTTCGAACCGTGGACACGACAGCATCGCGATCTACCGTATCGACCAGGCAGACGGCGGCAAGCTCGAGCTGGTGGGCTTCGAGTCGACACGCGGCAAGTCCCCACGCAACTTTTTGATCTTCCGCGACTTCCTCCTGGTTGCCAACCAGGACACGGACACCATCGAGCTCTTCCACATCGACGGAGTGAACGGCAAGCTGACGTTCACGGGCGTCTCGGCCACGTGCCCAACGCCAGTCTCGCTGTTCATCGCCCCACAGTAGACGATTAGAAGGCGATGATGAAGGTGTGTTTTTTGGAAAAAGAAAGAGTGAATATGCCAACATGGAATGCAAGTTTTGGAGTGCCCAAGACTATCATCATCAACGCGCTCCAAGCAGGTTTCTCGTTCATGTTCCAGGTGTCATTGCCTCAGTATCTATTTTTGCTGCCAGCACTTTGTGGTCTGACTGAAGCGCTCTTTATTTGCACAAGCCTCACTCCGCTTGCTCGTGCCAACCAGCGCACCATGCCGCGCTCTTCTTCGTCGTCAGTGAATGCGCACCGCGTGTGGTCGAAAGAGAGCAACGATGCGCGGCACGTGACCAGCGAGCAGGAAGAACAACGCGTCGCTGCAGCTCTCGCAGCATACACGCCAACGCACAACTTCCGCCGTGACCTGCTCGCGTTTTGTAGGATCGCGAACGCGACGCCGCACCCGAAACTGATCCCAATGCACCCCGACGAAGAGGAAAACCAAGGCGCCGAGAACGCGGGGAGCGCCAACACCAACGTCTACGACTTGAGTGAGACTGAGAGTGTCACAATCAAGAACTGGCAGCTGGACCAGGGTAATTGCAAAGGCTTGTGTTTTGCAGTTGCACTGTGCCCAAAGATCCACTCTCTTTGGTATGTGCTTTCCTTATCTCTCACACTACACACCACAGAAATACATCGCTCACTCTAATTCTTCGCTGGATAAACGATGAGCCATACGTAGCTTGTTCAACGTGATGCTGGATCGAAAGCAGCTCGAGCTGATCTGCCAGATGGTACCAAAGACCCAGATCCAAGCCCTTCAGCTCGAATGGAACGTCAGTGTACAGCAACACTCTGTCACTCCGAAGACTGATGCTGAAGTGTCTTCCCAAAATGCTGCCGAGACAAAGGGAGCAAATGACGCAGCGCCAACTGGTGATGATACGCCTGCTAAACAAGATGCTAAACCTGAGGCGGAAGAGGATCATTCTGCAGTCTACGCACAGTTACTTGGCGCAAACTCTCCACTCGTGTTCCTGTCGCTACGATCAAACGGCATTACATCGGCGGGGGCTACAGAGATCGCGAAAGCGTTGAAAAGCAACACGACGCTGCAAAGTCTCAATCTCTTTCAGAACCACATTGGAGACGAGGGGGCACTCGCGATCGCACATGCGTTGCCCCAGAACACGGTGCTGAAATCGATCTCCGTCGCTAGCAATGGCATCAGCGAAAGAGGGTGAGGAAGGAAAAAGGAAGGGTGCCCACTCGTTTACTAACAGTTTTCTTGTTCGTGTCCATTTTTTTGCACACAGGGCGGTAGCGCTCATCAGCTCCATCACAAGATACGAGGCACCTCCAGAACTTCTCAAAGAAATCGAAGACGCCGAGGGCAGAATCCACGCTGAGGTTCGTTTTTCAGACGATTTTTATTGAGCGCAGCAAACCTGATATTTTATTTGTATGGCGGACTAACATATCGCTTGCACTTTGACAGATCGAGCATGCGAAGAAGGCAAAGAAGAAAATCGACCGACGTACTGCGATGATGAACCTTGGTTTGCCCATCTTCGAAGTCATCGACGGCGTTCAATACGCTCCTGGGAATAGCATTCTTGAAGAGCTTATTCTGAGTGGCAACCTAGAGATCACGGAGTCAGACACACTTGCGATCAGCGAGTCGCTGGATACGTTCCAGAGCAAACTGCAGACCCACCTGCGCCACGTCAAGCTGCAGCGCATCCCGTCACTCCGTCCCATCCACCAGCACGGCCACAAGCTCTCCGAGTTCATCGTGCTCTAATTAGTAAGTAGCCAGTCGTCTAACTGCATATAAAAAACACACACAAAAACGATGTTCGCTTGTATTAAGACTCTTTGATGTTGCCTCCCGAGCCATTACTTCCAAGATACACTCGCTCTTCTGGCAGCTCGAGCGCGATCTTCTGGAGCAGGTACGGGTACACCCACTTGAGCGCCACCAGTAGTAACAACGTGAGCCATACAATCAGCACCAGCGTGTCGTATGGAAACGCGCCGCCGAAGAGCATCTCCTCGACGACGATGTCGAAGACGCACTCGCGCGTCGACGGATCGATCACGGGGGACACGCCCTCCACCTGCGCGCGCAGCGAGATGTCGAGCGTCACTCTCTCCAGAGCCAGCGCCTGCTGTCCATCAATCGTCGCCTTCGCTCGGCCGTTCAGCAGATCCAGTCGGTACGTGTTACTCGCGTGCTGGTCTTGGCCGTGATGGTTCTTGCGAAGTGCGTTGAGAAGGAGCTCCTGAGGGTGAAGTCGCAGCTTGGCCGTGTTGAGCCGTCGAACGCGCATCGTACCAGTAGCAGCAGCAGCATTACCCGCTGGATTTTCAGCAGGGAGAAGCACTTGGTCCACTTCTAGTATAAAATCCGTCGGGATCGACGCTGGGTATGACACTTTGACGTCGTACACTTTGGTCGGCTCCAGGTCGTGCACGCGGTAGCGCTGCGTGAGGCCGCAGCGCAGTCGCTCAGCAACGCGCGGCGTCTCCGGGTAAAGGTGAAGCAGTTCGCTGGGAGCTGCTGCTGCTGCTGTATTAGACGCGACAGGAGCAGCCATCACTGCGGTAGCACAACAAGCGATCAGCAACAGTAGCGGCAGCAGCGAGATGAAGACACTGCTCACGTGAGCGCTTCGGATCGTCATTTTCACCTTCTTGTCTGTTTGCTTGCTCGTAGCGATATCTAAAGCGGATGTTCTACTATAAAATTCCTTTTTAGAGAGACTGCGAACCTGCAACTCGTCTCGGCTCGTTATGTTCGCACGGTTGTGAATGAAACCACTTGTAAGAGCATTGAAGAAGTTGACTCATCTTGACTGGGGAATGGGAGACATTCTTTATCACAGTCTTGCTCTACTCAACTTTCTTTGCATAGGGAAGATTCAAATCTAGAGCAAGACAGCCGTAACGTCATGGTATGGTATATACGCGGGAGTATCTTTCTTTTCAAAGTTGCACTTCCTTGCTACTCTTGAAGATCGATGACCTCCAAGCCTTGCTGCATGTCAGCGAGATTTTACTCGCTTACGCTAAGGAAGCTTTGAAAGCTGTTCATCTCGCTTGCAAACACACGGTAATATGCATCATCGTCATGAAGAGCAAGCAGTATCATTGCAAGCAGAAGAAGTAGCAGCGCAAGCCGGAGAAGCAGACGAAGGCGCCGACCGGTCTCTTCTCTCCGTCCTCGAAAAGGTTGATCGTGCTACTTCGCGAGTTTGGCGGCATCAGCATCACCTGGCTCCACTATACAGCGTCACCGCCGACTACATCTACAACATGAAGAAGTGAGCGGCTGTCCCACCGCCGGGCCCAAGCGAGCAGTTCCTGATTGCCAAAGCATGCAGCAGCAAATTCATTCGTGCGTATAGCGAGTTCAAGGAAAAGCGGGCCACCGAGGTACTTGCGTTCCCGCAAGAGATCGAGTCCCACACCCACCTCAACCGATATCTTGAGCTCACTAGGGTTTTTTTTGCTTCATTTCGCAGAGTAGGAAATCCGATGCTACCCCCAATGAGTGCATTTGGTGTAGTTACGCCATTTGTGTTGAATTGAATGTAAAAAGTGTTTAAAACAATAAAATGCTCTTATACCCAATTTAAATCCGGTTATACTGGCTGCTGTGTGTTGCCTGCATCTTGGAAGTTAGTTGAGAAGACACACAATGAAATGGGAGTCGCGTTTGTTTTTCCTCATTTGAATGGATCTTCGAAACAGAAGCAAACCAAATGGGTAAGCGGACTCAGCGCATACGATTGACCCTCACTCATATAGCGTCTCTTCCTTCATACGCTGGTGCATCCACCGTCGCCAGCAGCAGCGCAGCAAACGAATGGCTGGTTTCGTTTCGTCGTCGTGGGTTGTGTAGTAATATGAGGGTACTCTATAGTGATGGTGGTCGTCATAGAGTCGTGGGATATTGTTTGTTTCTTCTTCGTCTTCGTCTTCTCGATGGAAGGCATCGCCGTTCTGTTTGGAACACACAGAGAAACGCATTTGCTTGTCGCGAGTCAAGCTCCATGCCTTGTGCTACATGCATGCAGAAAGGCTACTTGTCGTGCGGATGGCCGCAGGTCTTGCACTTCTTGGAGAACGCCTTGGCCACAAACTGCTTGCACTCACACGAGACGCAGTCGTCCTTCTTGAGGCGGTCGGCGGTGTCCGCGGCGTCATACTTGGCGACGCCTTCCATCGCGTTCTCGATCGCGTCATACAGACACTGCGCCGCCCGCGGTCGCTGCACAGCACCGTCCAAAATCTCCTCGGGTGTGAGCTTTTGACCGTAAAAGTTGCTGTTCACCTCCGATCGACACGTGATCAGCGCACCGTGCAGCGAGATGCCCACGAACAGCCCGCGGCTGTGCGAGTAGCTAAAGTTCGCGTTGAACCCGCCGCGACTCGCTGCAGCTTGGGCGTTCGCTTCGCGTCCGTAAGGACCAACTGCAAGACTGAGTCCGCCGCCGACGTTCACCTGCGTGCGGTGGAACACCTTGACCGCGTTCTTCGAGCCCAAGATGATCATAAACTCCACGATCTCGCCTCCACCTTCCAGTCCGCCGCCAATTCCAGCCGTGCCGATCGCCGACGGTGCAGACCACGATCCGTCGTCCAGCTTTGCGATCACAATACCAGTCCCGACTTTCGCGGTGATCAGCAGGCCCGCTTTGATGACTGTGAGGAACGCCAGGCCGTGGGCCTTCTTGAGAAAGCTCACGGGGATGTACCGGTCGCTGTCGGCACCAAAGTCCGGGCGGAAAAAATTACCGATGATATCGGCGGCGTTCCGGCACTCCTTCTCCAGTGAGCGGCTGTAGGGCATGTGCAGTCTCGTCTTCGCCTCATGCGGATTCTCCTTGTGGCAGTTGGCGTACTGCGAGTTCAGTCCGTCCTGAAAGTACTGCAGGATCGGCGCGCAGATCGTGCACACGCGTTGCGGGTGCGCGGGGTCGTAGTCCTTGACATCGCTAGTGACCTGCTCAGGCGAGATCAGCATCTTCGCGGGCGAGCAGCTGTTGCACACGCTCGCGCCGCATTTCCTGCAGCGATGGCGCCGACGCTTGAGGTCAAAGTCCTCGCTGCAAATCGAGCACGTCGGGTTGTCTGCGTACCGATTCAGCACGAACCTGGATCCGGGGTTGGACGACGAGCTGTGACGCTGACTCCCGTCTTCGTTGCTGCTGGTACTGCTGCGGATCTCCGACTCCGAGTACGGTCTTCGGCTCCCCGACGAGCGATCGCGTAACGGAGGGTTCGTGCCCGCCGCCGAGGTGAGCACCGCGTTCGAGGACGACGGCCGCGGGCCTTTCCCCGAGTACTTGCCGCCGCCGCCACCACTACCGCTCTTCACTTTCGCGTGCACCTTTACCAGTTTCTTGCGCTTTTTGTCGTCCGGAATGAGCCGCACGAGCTGCGGGAGCATGTGCTCCAGCATCAGCGCACTGCCAAAGTACGTCGTCAGCCGCTCGTAGAACACGCTCGCCTTCAGTCCGCCCTGGCCGTATAGCTTGCAGTCTTGCTTGAACGCGGCGACCACGTCATCATTGTTTCGATTCGCGCCGCGCACGGCCGCGAGCATGCGCTTGTAAATGGAGCTGGCTTCGTCGCCCGTCGCGGCGGGCGGGACCATGATCTCCACCGCTGCGGCAGCTGTGTCTGTAGAGGACTTGCCCTCGTCCGCTGAGCTGGCCGGGTCATCTGCACTCTTCGAGGAGCTCCTGGTCTTGCTCTTGTCCTTCTTCTTCTTCTGCTTGGCCGCCTTGAGCGTCTGCTTCTTCTTCTTGCGCAGTTCGTCCTTGGCGCTTGCGCTCGCCGCGATCGTGGGCACGGCCGCGTCCGGGAAGCGCGCACCGCACTGCGCGCAGAAGCGCATCTCGCGCGCAGGCACGACGCCGCACGCCTCGCACGCCTGCGTCATCACACTTGCAGGCAGACAACAGGGAGCTGGCTGGCTGGCTGGGCTCAGCGGCTTCTTCCTATTCTTCCTTCCTGGCTCGTACTTGAGTTAGTCAGTCTCGCGATTTGTGTGCGAGTATGTGTGAGTGCGTATCAGCAAGGACCGCCTTGATTTCAGTCTAAGGAGAGTGATGGTCACACATATCGCAAGCCATAAACAACATCAGCCTGTCGAGTCGCATATCGAGCGCTAGCATGCTATTTTGTAGGAATTGTGTCTCTTAAGTGCGATGTCGATGGCTTGGTTGAATTACCTATTTTATTATTTATTCCATCATCATCCATCGAAAAGGACAAAGAGAAAACAAAAATGGCCAAGGTGGCGCTAGTGACGGGCGGCAGCAAGGGCATCGGCTTTGCAATTGCACAGCAGCTGCACCGCAGCGGCTGGAAAGTGGCGATCACGTCACGCGACCTGGCGCGCGCGCAGCAGGCAGCCGACCACATCGCGACCTCGGGTGACGTGCTCGCGCTCGCGTACCATGCGCCGCTTCGAGCAGATCAGATGTCGCCATCACCCGCATCACCAGCAGCTACAGCCACGGATGCGAGCCTCGTGGTGGCGCAGGTTGCAAAGGAGCTCGGCGCGGTCACTGCGCTCGTGAACGCGGCGGGCGTTTCGCGCGACAGTCTGCTGCTCCGGCTCAAAGAGAGCGACCTGGACGAGCTGCTGCTGACCAACCTCGTGGGGCCGATCCAGATGAGCAAAGCTGTCGCCAAGAACATGATGCAGCAGCGCAAAGGTGCGTGAGTGCAACTGATAGCATACTCATTGTGCAATGTGGAAGCTAATGTGACAGTGGACTGGCTATTCTACAGGAAGCATCATCAACATTGGCAGCGTGGTCGGCGCAGCGGGCAACATTGGCCAAACCGCGTACAGCGCGTCCAAGTCTGGGCTCGTGGGCGTGACCAAGTCGCTCGCAAAGGAGCTCGGCAGCCGGAACATCCGCGTGAATCTGGTAGAGCCAGGCTTCATCGAGACCGACATGACTGCTGCGATGACGGACGCCGCGAGAGAGCGCATTCTGCCCAACATCCCGCTCGCTCGGCTTGGTGCCGCCGACGAAGTCGCGAAGCTCGTGGCGTTCCTCGCGAGTGACGACGCATCCTACATCACGGGTCAGTGCATTCGAGTGGACGGCGGGTTGGTAATTTAGAGAAATGTCTCCAAAGCAGCTGCATTCGTTAGAGAAAAACAAACACGTGTCCGACTTGAAGAGCTTCTCTATGGTTTGAGATTCGAGGTGAACTGCGAAGACGGAACTCTCAGAGATGCCGCGCTTTCTGCTGTTGTCTATTGTGAAAGAAATGAAGTGTAAGGTATGTGAGTGATCCAAAAAATGGCTCCGCATCTCAAATGGTATTGATGGCTTACCTTGTCGCTCGATGGGCGGAAGGAAAGCACAGACGGGTGGGCTGTTGCTCTTCTCTGATGCGCGATCTGCGCCTCGTTGATCTCCTTGTTCAACCACGCGATCACTGCCAAGTTTTATCCATTGACGATAAAAACGGATGAGCAAAACAAGAGTTGATGCACATGATGAAAGGGGGTGTTGGCGACGTACCTTGTTGGTTGGATGCTAACAGCTTGTTGCTGTCGTCGAGCTTCTGTTTCAGTTCGCTCACATTATCCTGCGACAAATAGAAAACACGAAGAATGGTTGAGCCTTAGCCAAATATTAAATCGCGGCTTGCGTAAGCAACGGCAGCTGCCGTACCTTCAACGCCATGATCTCGTCCTCTCGCTTGCGAATGTCCTCTTTCGAGCTCTTCAGCTCTCTCAGAAGCTCGTCTCGCTGTGTCTGCTTCTCATCAAGGATCTGATATGCATGGACACAATGCCACCATGTCAGCTATCTTCCACAACCCAAAAAACGTTCAGTCAGCATGCACCACACGAACCTGTTCTTGCTGCTTGATGATCTTTGCCTTCATGCGCATTTTTGCTTTCAGCGTCCGGCTTTCGTTCTGAATGCGTTCAATAATCTCGTTTCCCTAATACAAAAAAGTGTGTCAGCTACTGCAAATTAAAAATGTGCATAATGGAGTGAATGAATGATACTTAGATAGCTACGTATCGTACCTTGTTGATCTCGGAAATACTCAGCTCGAGCTTCTGCTGAAGTCGTGCGTGGTTGTCGCGGTACATCTTCAGCGAATCCTCCACTTCTTGCTTGTGCGTTTGCGCGGCTTGCAGCAGATCTGAGGTCTTCGCGATGACTTGTTCTTTATCGGACACCTGCTGCTGAAGCGCCACAACGCGCATTTCCAGCTGGTTGATCTGCTTCTCCTGCTGGAACACGCGCTGGTCCAAGTCCTTGTTCTGTATCCGAAGGCTTTGAAGTTCTTCCGTCAGAGCGGTTTTCCCAGTGCCAAGGTCCTTCGACTGGAGCTGCAGCTGCTCAATCTGCATTTCGTTCTGGTATTTCTGCTTTGTCAACGCCTGGATGGACGCGTCGTTGGCTTCCAGGGTCTGCCGCATGGACTTGATCTAAGCACACAACACAACCGAAGTAAACGTCAGCCTTGATGATAACCATTGGTCATAGTGGTTCATTCCTCAAAGCTCACCTCTTCTTCGTATTTCCTTGTGAGCGACTCCAGCTTCTGCTCGTACTCGTCCTCGCGCTGCTTCAGGCTGCTCGCTGCAAGCTCGCGCTATCATACAAAAAAAAACGCCATCAATTAGACCGTCCCATTGAAACCCTTTGCATAGCAGGAGGAGAAGAAGGTACCAACCTGCGCGTTCAGATCGTCCGCATACTTCATCTTCTCTCGCGAGATCGTCGACTCGGTCTGCTGCGTCGTTGTGTCCAGTTGCTTCTGCAGAAACGCCTCGCTCTCCTGCGTTCTCTTCAGGTCCGAGGACGTCTGCTTGAGTGAGGACGCCAAGAAGCGCTTGTCCGCGTTGATCTGGGCGAGCCTCGCTGCTAAATATGCCTTGATGGCAGCATCATCACCGGGGAAGAACTGGAGAGACAGGTGCGTCAAGTGCTTGAACTGGTTCGTCTCAACGATGCTGAACACGGACTTCCCATCTAAATCGCAGGTGTTCAGCACAGCCAGATAGCTACAGATACACCAATCAACCAGTTAATCATAGGCTATTAGACTACGCAATAGAGTATCATACGTACATACAGACTTTACGTGATTGGAACATACCTTAATGGCACTGGACCCTGCGATCGCGAGAGCGGATTGACGTCGATCTCGATCTTTCTGACCTCATTCGCAGCAGCAGCCACATCGGCGTCATCTTCGCCTTCAATTACCTCATTACCGTGCTGTGAGTGCGCTTTCTTGCTGTCCTTTAGACAACACTGCAGCAGCTCGATGAGGTTGGTCGGGAACGTGACAAAGTCCACGAGCAACCGCTGCTGCTGCTTGAGCTCGTGGAACTCTTCCTCCGAGACGCTCCAGAGGTACAAAAAATACGGGTCTACACCGTCGTCATCCGTGATCTCCACGCGGAACACGCGCTCCTTCTGGTTCGTCGCATTGTTTTGCTACACATGCACAGGCAGGTTACAAGAGAGAGAGAGGGAGAGAGAAATCGCGTGAGAAATGTAGCGCAGGAGACCAATCTCACCAACTAGCTAGAGAAAGTGACAGAGGCGCACGGTCGTAGACGTACGCGCACGCCGTTGAGCAAGCGGATGGTGAGCGGCTGCAGCTTCTCCTCTCGGTCCGGAAACTGCACGAGCACCTGCAGCCGGCGGTCGAAGAGCGGCGCGTCGCGGTCGAACTGCTCCATCTTGCGTTTCCTGTTTCAGCTGTGTCCAAAATGCGGGCGGCGCCAAAAATCCAAAACTCAAATTTCGGACAACCTTCGCGCAACACTCGGGTAAGTTGGGTGAATGTGACGCGAGTGTGACAGTTGGTAGGGGGTACAATTGGGTGTTTGATTGCCAAACTCAAATGTAGCCATGTCGGCAGCAAGTGGCTCGCGTGATGACCAACCATACCAGTACTGGTAAGTAGGTCAAATGCCCACGTAGATGTGCGGCTTTATCGAGATAACTAGTGACTGACCGAGGGATTCTGAGAGCAAAAGGAAATGTTGTTATGAAGATGTCCTGACAAAATGCACCGCCTGACTTCAGAGCGGGCATGGCTTGACCTTGGTGTCTTCCTGCCATTGATCGTCGCGTCCCTCGACTGGGAGTCTAGCCGTACGTGCTGTACGGACTCTCATAAATACTTGCTGGCGCGAGTTTGCTCTGCTACCAAAGCCACTCCACTCCCTCCGGCCCCATTCACTGGAAGCTTCCTTTTACCGAGGAACGATGGAGAGCGTTGGCGGTTCTGGGGCAATGCGACCACCGCCACCGATGTTGACCCCGCGAGGTCCTGCGGCAGGTGCTATCGATCCTGCTACAGCCGCAGTGGGTCCCACCTTCGCTGCCGAGTTGTCTGGTGCCTGTGATCGCTGACTCGCGCCTTGGTGCTGGCTGTTACCCGTGTGGTTGCCTGTGCGAGGGTTTGTTGACTTGGCTCGTGACGTGATCGACTCCAAAACTTGCTTGCGCAGCGAGATCACAACTGTGAACGTTGACAACCAGTAGCACGTCAAGAGCGAGCCATGGGACGCGATTGTCCCAGCCCGAGCGCCGTCAATCAGGAACGTGGTCTTGTCGCCAAAGTTCTCCTCCGAGTACTCATACGAAGCCGCCCCCATGCCGATGTAGTGTGTGCCGCACACCGCGACGCCCATGATGAGTGCACTACCGATACGCAAACTCTCGTACTGCGGCCAAAACGTGAGCGCACGAAAGAGGATCCAGAACGCGGCGCTCGCGGCGACAAACGCGACGACTGACGAAAGGACGATGATACCGGCGTTGAAGTGCAGGATCGCGTTCGTGCGCTGCGCCATCATGCCCAGGTAGTGCATACCGAGCACTCCCACTGCTGCGAAGAAGCCGCCGATGCCGATCCGCCAGAGCCGTGAGAAAAGCGCGATGAACTTGAGCTTGCGCGCCACTTGGCCGCGCTTCATCATGGACTCGAGCGTCATCTTCTGGAGGTCCTGCGCGAGGATCTCTTTTCGCCGCGACTGCTCCATCTCGAGGAAGAACGGATCCTCAGACGCGATCTTTAGCCCGATGAACACGCCGAGCACGGGGAAGACGAGCGAGAGGATTGTGAAACCTAGCTCGAAGTTCACGATGAGCAACAAACCGTCATCCAGGACCATGCCGAGCGCGTTCATGCCTGCGAAGTGCATACTCCAGATGCCGCAGCCACCGAGCGCGACCGCCGACACCATGAGCAAGAAGAGCTTGCGTCGCTTGGTCTCTTGGACGCGCCATTGCTCCATGAGCTGGATCGCTAGTTAAGTTACATTTTAAGCAACGTTGCACAGATTAGCTTTGTGGGAGAGTCAGCCCATACGCACACGCACATGCACAACGCTTCATGAAGTATCAATGCTGGGGCTTACTACAATAGCTCCCTGTGACGGCGATGAGGTACGAGAGCGACACGGTGCCGACCGACCAGTGCTGCGAGATACTGTGCACCACATTGTCCATTGCTTCCTACCACCGCCACACACGCGCTGGCTGATAATCGATGATGCGAGACGTAAATTGGTACGATGCCGTTCAACGGAGCTCGATTCGATTCGATGCGATGCGATTCCTCCTGTCGTGTTAGGACGGTGCTCTGTTTAGCGAAGTGAGAGACCTCGAGCTGAGTGAGTCAAAGAAGCCGACCGAAGTAGGCGAAGTCGCCTTAATGAGCTCGACGCCGGGGTCTGATCAGAGGCCCAGGAAGAGACCAGACACGCTCCTCTTGCGTCTTATGACCAACGAGCAGTTTTACTCAGTCAAGTCAGACTCCTTCGAGCGGCAAGGTCTGTGAGAAGTGAAGATATTACTTGCCTACCTCGTCCTGCGGTCTTGTCTTTCTTTTTTCCCTGGTGCTGCGTGCCTTGGGGGCGAGTCACCAAAGTCGTTGCAAGTCCTAAATACAGACGATCATGTAATCTAAGTTTGGACGGATCGTGTGCTTCATGAACAATCTTGCTCGCTGCAAAACTGTGAAGCAGAGTCCCGAGCTGATTATTTGCATCCCTGGGACCGAGCCATGTTTCCGCACTTTGAACGGATGCAGTCCTGTCAAAAAGCCTTGCACCCTTAACAGGAGTTCACAGTTGAAGATGGCTATATACTTACCCTCTAAACTCTCTAAATTTATTCATATTTTTTTTAGTAAAGTACAAAATTAGACATACTTCTGCTAGCATAACTCACCTACATACAGTGCACGCCAAAATCTTAAGGACGTCTCTTTTTACGAAAATGTAGATTTTCCCCTCAATTTTCCCTCTCCGGTGCTGAAATCTTCAGATATGATAGCAAACATGTGGGACGCTCTCATGGCGAAAGCATGACTTCATTTGACCACCTGGTGACCATGTCTTGGAAAATATAAATTTAAAGAGTGTGCCATAAACATAAGGACAGGTGAAAACAGAGCACATGGGGGGAGGGGGCGTTCAAGGCTTGATTACAGCGCCAAAAGGCTCGGTTGGGGACTCAATGGCTGCTAATACGTGATCTTTTTGCCTTTGCTTCTCACAACCGCAATGCATCTGCCA
>JALBYZ010000393.1:0-29829 GCA_038050575.1 Globisporangium mamillatum | reverse complement strand
GTCTAGCTCTTCGTCCTTCACGTGCTCTTCGCTCAGCCCACGTTTCTGTAGCGAGTGCAGGCAGAAAATCAGCTGGTGCAAGTAGTCGCGGAACTCCTGCACGTGGCTCAGGTCAAACATCTCGGACGTGAGCGTCGCCGAAAACTCGGTCTCGATATCTTCCTGCGTGATGCCAGCGGGGAAGCGCCGAGCGACCTCGGCCGCGTACATGAGCAGGAACACGCCGCAGTCGGAGCTGTTGGTCTGCATTGGCATCTGCACACACCACAGACATGATAAACGACATTTTCACACACCGTCAGTAGTCTGAAGAGTGGACAGAGTATGCGATCCACACATGCACTCACATCAGGCTCGAGAAGCGTGATCGACTCCGGCTCAAAGTACATGACGATGGACTCGTCGTCGATGCCCGTCGGGATCGAGTCTTCGTTGGCGCTGCCGTGGCGATTCTTCCATTCGCTGTCGAGGTACTCGCGCAGCATCGCCGTGAACTTCTTCTTCCGATGGCACTTGAGCGAGTCCAGGAACAGCAAGCACGGCGGGTGTTCTTTCCGGTACTTGATGTGGATGTCCAGGTCCTCTTCGTAGTACTCCTCTCGCACTTCGTCACATTCTTGTTGCGCATTTTTATTCCCTGCAGCAGCGGTACCTCGTCTATCAGGAGATCTGTCGTCGCCATCGTCGTCATTATTTAGACGGAACTGACTAAAATTGTCTGTCGCCAAGTCCACGATCATCGGCTCGCCATCAGAGTCAACTGAAATCGGGCGACGCGCAGACACCTCGCCATTCTTCGACACGACCACCTGCCTGATCCTCCTCCGCTTCTGGGTAATCGCCGACCCGGGGTTGCAAAACACCGCGACGCTCCAATGAAAACTGCATGTAGAAACAACATTATCATAGTCAGCAAACATGGCACATCTTGGAAGATACATAGCGATACTTGATGCACCTGTCGTTGATCGGGATGAAGAGAAAGCGCTTCATGAAAAGATTGCCCTCTTTCTGTGTCCACCGAGACACTCGCGCAAAGCGCTCTTCTGCTGTCAGGTTTGCACCATTTCCATTGAGCTGCGTGAAGAAGTGCGAACTGTAGAAATACATCTCTTCCTGCCGCCACGGCTCGAGGTGTCTCCAGTAGAATCTGATTGCTCAAGAAAAAACAAAGATATTAGTCCTCAGCAAACAGCGACCCAGACATAACATGCATCAAGATATTTACTTACCGTAGATAAAAGTCGATAATGTTGTCGTTCAGGAACTCGCCAGGTGCCAGTCGCGCGATGTCGCCATACGTGACTGATATCTTTCCCGCACTCTCCGAGTCTTCGTATGGGTATGTGAGTAGCGTGGTGCTGCGCCTCGCTTCGAGTGCTTGAATAGCGGCATCACGCACTTGCGACTCGGTGAGCATTTCCGCACCATCGTTTCTATGCTCTCGCTCCATCGCACCAATTGGCATCTTCTCCTCAGATTCGTCCCCAAACGAAGCCTGCGAGGGATCGTCGATTTCCACGACAGCTTCCTGGTTTCCTTTTTGAAAGAACTTTACGATCGACTGGTCGTTTCTCCCTTTGTCAGACTTGACTACGCTGCTATTGCTCTTCTCCATCGTCGCATGTGCAGACGAATGTTGGCCACCTGAACCAAAGTACGACGACACGGCGTTAACAGCATTCTTCACCCCTCCAGCCAAAGTCGAGACCAAACTTGAGCGACGTCTCTCACGCAAAATCACTGTGCTTGATCTGTTCCCATCTCCATCATTCACTTCCGAGTCAAAATACTCCACCGCTTCATCTTTTCTGCAGCGCCACATGCATTTCATTTGAAGCACAATACAAAACGCGTAAATAAACGAAGCCCAAAGCAAGCACATTTTTGAGTGTCAAATGAAAAATACACACTTACGGTATTTGAACGTCAAAGAGCTTGTTCAGCGCCGGGAACGATTCGGCCATGCTCTGGCATCGAACAAAGTCGACATCTTCGTCAAAGTAGAACGCCGCGCCGTACAAATCTTCACAACGAAAACAACAGCGACATGAGTTAGAGCCATCATTAATGCAAAAACAAGCAAACATAAATGCGTGCAACTCACTTGGCTTGGGGACTTCCTTGCGCTCCTGCGCAAATTTCGCGAAGATCGAGTCGTAAAACTCGGAGAAGAGCGTGTTCACTTCCTCGGACGTTCGGATTTCCATCAGCAATAAATAAGGAGGCAGTCGCTCGCCGCGATAGAAGCTGAGAGTGGATCCCACGAGGAAACAAATATCAACACATGAGATAAACAAGCCCATATAGCCTGATTTCTATACAACAAAATGCCATGTACATGTGAATTCATCCACGTACCAGAACCGCTGGAGGTGCGTGTACTTGAGCGTGCCTTGCCATATCCGCTTCTCGGGGCCCTCCTGACGTCGCCAGAGCACAAGCTCGACGCTGCGATCGCTGAACGTGAGCTCGCAGCGGCCGTACACTTGACCGCAGATGCGCGTTCTGGAAGAGCAGATGCGGTTGTGCTGGCTCTGCTGCTGCCGCTGTAGCAGCATAGTATCTGGAGATCGCAAGTCCGTCGTAAAGGGCTCTTGCGACTTGCGCATAAAGAAATTCAGCGGCTCCGGTGCGTCTGGCTTGGGTTTTTTGGTGGCTGGCACAATGACATCGCGGTGCTCACCATCGCTATCTTCGTCAATATCTTCTTCTCGCTTTGTCTCTTGCTCTTCTACTACAACGTCTTCGTCGTCCACGTCGCCGCTGTCGCTGCTGCTCTTGTATCCGTGCAGATTGCTGTTTCTCACCACCGGCTTTTCCTCCTCTGCTGCTGCTACTGCCACTGCTACGACGGGATCATTCTTCCTTCGCTCAATCTGGAGCGACAACGGCCGCTTGAGCGACGCCTTCGGCGGCGTGCGCGGAGGAAAGTCCTTGCGCAGCGACTTGAAGAACTCGGCGTTGATCGTCCGACCGCGTCTCTGACCCTTGCTAGGCGAACTACCCGTGCTCTCCAGCATACTCGCATCATCTGTGGCAGTAGAGCCAGTCGCAGTCGTGTCAGCAGCGGCTATATACCCATTCAGACGCGACACTGGCGATGGGGAATGCGAAGGCGCCGATCTCGCGGGGACACCAGTCTCGATTGTCAGCGCACCGCGACGCTGTAGCTGTTGCTGCGGCTGCTCTTGTGCTTGTTCTGGGGCTTCTGTTAAGCCTTCTACTATATCTGCATCTACGTCACCTTCCTGATGTTCTTCTACGAGATCGTCGGTGTCGCCACCGTCACTGCTGCTGTCGTCGTCCGAGTCGATGTCGATGGGCACTGGCGCCTCGAAACTGGACAACGACCGCGCTGCCTCAGTCGGCGCAGGCTTCACCACAAACATCCACTTTCCTGCTCGACGACCGAGAAGACGCACTCCTACACCAGTCACCAGTCCCACGCACGCTTCGTGTGGTCGCTCCGAGCCCACCCGCGTTCACCACGCTGCCGCCACCACTGGGGCATTAACCGCAAGAAGTGGCAGATCAACGCTGCGGCCGAGGAAAGAAGCAGCGTCTAGTTAGTGTGTACCACGCTAATTTTTTTGGTAAAAGTAGTATGTCGATCTCATTGAAATGGGATGAAACATGATTCGACCCAAATACCGAAAATGACCTGCAAATACCTGCCTATCAAACCTCTCTTGCGAAGGCTTAACACTAACTTTTATAATCAATACGCTGGTCAGCAATACTGGATCAGAACACAAGAACGCTGAAACCATACTGCTTCATTTAATGTTTCCTGGAGTCCTGCCAATTCGATCATATTGTACACTGTTCTAGCAAGCTACATCTATAAGCAGGCGCGTTCAAGTCGTAGACTTCCGGGCACCACAACATCAATACTGGTATTAGCATGCTGGAGAGACAGAGTAATGTCATTTCTTGATCTAGAATGTACTTCTATGCATTTTGCAGTATTTCTTTACAATCCATCTATAGCGGCTAGAATTTAATACATATAGAATATTTTTGAGAGGGAATGGGACAATAATAATACACAAAGACTTTAACCGCATTCGCATGAAGCCATTTCTTGAATATGAACCAGGTTCGCCGCGTCAACGTTCCGCATTGTCTGCTTTTTGGTCGTTCGAATGACATGACGCATTATATGCTCCAACCAGAGACCCCCAAAAGGGGTGTACTGATGATCCGCTCATTTCGATCCAGAGTGCTGGCCACTTGTGCTGAATGTTGTTTGTATTTTGTGTATCACTCTAAATAAAAGTACCGTATTATCTGGAAAGATGCAACCCAAACCATGTGACGGTGCACTGATACTGTATACGCCAGCCACAGCCACATCATTTCCAATTGTGCGAAAAATAACGAGCTTCAATTTTGCAAGCTACATTTGCCAGATGTTTTGACAAATTTCTTTGTTTTGCAGTGGGTAAAAAGTCGATCTTTTACACACCATCCTGGGTGCAATTCTTTCAAAGGAAACAAAACAGAAATGCGCTTCATACCAAACAAATAGATACAAGAATGATTTGCAAGCCATCAATCAGCATCATGCACAAGCTCTCTGCAAACGATAAAAAAACTGTAAATGATCCGACAGGGTTTAAATGTGTACTTCTGTTGTGGCCGCACACATGCATTCAGATATGAATATCAAGGTCAACCCATTATTAACCTTGTATTTACGTATTCGTAGCAGTCGCTTTTGGTAAATTCTCAAACAGAAGGGATTATTTCACAATTTTCAGCCAAATGTCCAGGGGCTATTATTAGCAGGCGGTTTTGCGTTTGTGAGCCTTTTTTGGCATTACCAGGATACGCCCATCGTTACTGTACATTCTCAGCAGCAGCAGCAAAAGGGAAACGGAGGCATAAAAAATCGAATGGGATTGCTTTGCTTGCATGCCATCAATCCAGAGAAAGGTCGCCGAAGATACAGATCCGTCGGAAACATTACGCGTCATTTAAAGTATGCTCGGAATGGGTCAGTCACGTTGGACAACCACTCGATGCATTTATTGTTGCTCACGATGGCGTGCGTCTGTAGTTTATCTTGTGGGCGGCAACATAAACTGTAACAAACGGGAGGGGATGGAGCGGGGGGGAATATATTTGTAGCAAGAGAAATTTCTGTGTGTGGCTTTTTGTTGAGTGGGAGCCAGCGAGAGAGGCTGGATTGTTTGGTTGCTTTGCTGCTGTTTTGCTGGGCGACCAGACAAAACAGCCAACCAAAATGCAAGATGCAACGCAAGCAAGCAGGTGCGACACCCACCACAACTCGCTCACACACAAACAAGCGGCGGGTGTTTCGCTCTCCTTCTGTTTTCCAAGGCTTTTTGCCCTTTTTTCGATGCTTTTCGACGGGAAAAACGCGTGAGAGAAAGAGAGAGTGTGGGAGGGGAAGGGGGAGGAGGAAGAGAGGAATAACGACAACACCAACGACAAACAAGCAAAGTCAGGCAATAACAACAACAGCAAGCCACCACAAGAAAGGCAATGCAGCACATTTGCATAATAAGCAAAATAAACAACAAACATTTATTTACTGCTGAGCAAGACAAAAAATATATACAGAAAGACCTGTGTTTCCTTCTCTTCTCGTCGCTTCCCGTCGCCGCTCGCCTTCTCAGCTCAGCTCATTGTTTCGACGCACGCACATGCATTCCCCTTCTCCACACACACAAACACGCAAGCCCACACGCAAGCAAAAGCAAAAGCAAAAGCAAAAGCGCAAACAAAACAAAACAAAGCAACTGCTGTTGTTCTTGTTGGTGTTTGTTTTGCAAGTTTTCGCCCGCCCGCCCGTTCCCCCCTTCCTCTCCAACAAACCAACCCGTCCGGCCGTCCGTCCGGCCGTCCGTTCTATTCGCTGCCGCCAAGCCGTTGGTGTGTTTTGGGATGTCGCCCCTCCCCTTCCTCTGCCAGTCTCCGCCTGATTGCGCCACCAGGTCTGCCCTCCCTTTCCCCCCCCTCTCTCCTCGCTCACCCCCTCTTCTTCTTCTTCTTCTTTTCCTTCTTCCTGTTCTTTGCCTGAGTGAGTGAGAGGGCGGGCATTTCTCATTTGGCCGTCTGTCTCGCACTCGCCTGGACAAGCAGAGCCCGCCCGCACATCGCACACCACAGCAGAGCAGAGCAGAGCAGTCGCCATGGCACCCAACACCTCGTCGTCCGTGTTCAATGAAGCGCCGCCGCAGCCCGCGACCGAGTCCAAGTCCAGCGGTGCGGCTGACGGCGGCGCCGTGATGGTCGCCCCCGCCGCAGAACCGGCGGCGATTGTGACTTCCAGCGCGTCGGTGTCGCCAGCCTCGACCGTCTCGACATCGTCAAGCGCCAACTCCAGCAGCAGCTCAAGCGCCAATGTGTCGGAAGAGCGCGGCGTCGCGTCGTCTTCCCGCAAGGACGGCGACGATGACTGCGACGACGAAGAGAGAGAGCAGATTCGCCAGCTGCAGATGTCGCGGTTTGCGCGCGTGTCGCCGGCGATGCTGGATGGCGTCAAGCCGACGCTTGGGTTCCGCAAAAGCTGTCTGAAGCGATCGAACTCGGTTCTCCCCGCGGACATTTCGATTTTGAAGCACGACACCCCAGCGCCTGAGCTTCCTGCGGCTCCAGCTGCGCCGATTCAGAAAAACCGTCGACGATGCTGGGAGTGCAAGGTGAAAGTCGGCCTCACGGCGGTGAAGTGCCGATGTGACTACACGTTCTGTAACAAGCACCGGTACGCGGAAGAGCACAAGTGTACGTTCGACTTCAAGGTGTCGGCGAAGCGAAAGCTGGAAGAAGAAAACCCTCGCGTGGTGCCACTGAAGGTGGCCCGAATCAACTAGAGCGTCGCGTCACAGCGGCTCCGGACTGGAAGCTGTACCGCGGCCGACATTCGTTGCCAGATCTCCACGTCCGAGACACACACACACAGATGGATTCCCCCCAGTTATAGAAGAAAAGACACGGGAACGAAATGAAGCGCGCGCGCTGCTCGCGTCCAGCTTTTCTGGGAATACAAGACACGGACGACCTGCAGGTGATGTCTGTAGCAGTATCGTCCGAGCGAGCAAGCGAGCGGTGAAGGCACGCGTGGTGCATTTGGCGTCGCGGGTGCGTGTTCGCCGCCGCGCTCCCCACACACTTCTTTGAAGAAGAAAGAAAGACTCGGTGCTGTCAGAGCTAGTTTTTTTATGGTGTGGAACGCAGAGCACCGAGGTGTTCATTTTTTAGGTCTATTTTACACCAGTGGATATGGGCTTGAGCCGACGGCTTTTGTTCGTGCTTGTCTTTCATTCAGTAGGACGTTTATAGCGATATTTAACAAATCAATCAACGCACAGACGAGCACGCGGCTGTTCTCCATTTGGAAAATCTACACTTGGTCGCCTTCAGATTCGGTCTTTCTGGCGTTCGCAAGCATGAAGGAAGATGCGAGCGGCTAGAGTGAATGAAGCCCAGCCCTCTGCGAAGTGTCGACGGCGGCTAACCTTCGAGTCGCGCAAGGAATTCGGCAAGATGCTTCACCCTCGCTGGCAGCGTGTTCGAGAACCAGGATCGTTGAGACCTACTGTTGTCTCTTGGGAGTCGTAGCTGCCACAAAGAAAAGTACAAGAACGTGTGGTTCCAGCAAGTGTTTCTTGAACTATATGAGGAAAACAGCAGGTGCGTGTGCATGTGCAAGAGATATAGTGACGTTTATAGCTTTTCGCACCACCTTGAACGCTATATTATCGCCGAGACTCCGCCCAGTCGTCAATTAGGAGGAGAATAATGGCTTTAATATTCATCCATCCACTTGGGGAGAATGACTCTCTATTATTCTCTCTCTTTAAAAGGGCAGGTTCCATGTGCGCGTGAGGTCGGCGAGCGGCCCTCGCTTGGGCTTGGCGACCGCGAGCTGCTTCTGCGCGGCCTCGGTGGCGGTCTCCATACTCACGCGACTGGCCTCGTCCCAGCTGAGGAACTGCTTGACGACGTCCGGCATCTCCGTAGGGAGCTTCGGGCTCTCGCCGATCTCGGCGAACATGTCGGCGGCGCTGATCTTCTTGCTGCCTTCGCGCACCGTAGCGCGCGCGAGGCCCTCGGCGTAGAGCTTCCCTGTGGTCGGACACTGAAACTGCTGCAGAAAGTAAATCCACGTGTCGTCGCTGTACACGAGCGACGTGCGGATCTCGTACGGCCGGAAGGGCGGGATCGCGTGTCGGTAGCGGATCACCTGCGAGCCCACGAGGAACATGCGCTTCTTCTTGATCGCGTGGGTGAGCATGCCTGTTGCGCTATTCAAGACACATGCACACAACAACAACAATGCAATGCATTGCGCGCACAAGCAAACAGCAACAGTGCAAACAAAACAAGCAAGCGAACAAGCAAGAATGATCAGTTACAACTTTTCGCACGCATGCCGCAAGCAACAACAAACAAAAAGCAGTTCGCAGACGTACGCAGTGAAGTGCCAGCGCGCGAGCTCCATGTTGAAGAGGTACGACGCGTTGTTGAGGTGGAGGTTGACGTCGCAGTCGAGGAAACCCGGACGCGCGCGCCAGACTGCCGGGTAGTTGACCGACATGCCTGGCTTGGCTTTGTTCTTGGTCAGCGCGCGCTGCATGAGACCCGTGCCGATATTCCAGAATACGCGCAGCACCATCTTGTAATGCTTGCGATTGCTTGCTTGCTCGGCTACCTATCCCCTTGCTTGATCTGCTTCTTGTGCGCAATTCTCGCAAGTGAGTTGTGCGAAAAGTGAGCCTTGGACAAGTTTGCACGCTGCACGTCAACTTTTCACTTCAGAACACAAGCAAAAGGTCGGTTGTTGCTTGCTTGACGAAACCGTCATCGTTTGCGAAACAATCAAAAACCATATCGATATACCGGTATAAAACCAGTCTACCAATAAATGTCACTAGAGTTTGTATTCACCCCAATTTGCCCGAGTTTGTATATTCACGGATGGGCAATGCAGAGTCGTTAACGTGCTGAGTTGCATGCTGCCATTTGAATCACTTCAAGGTATGCGACGAGCAATGCCCGCCACCACGAGCCCTTCTCGCTCGTTGTCCGAATACGACGTACATCGCGACTTCACCTATCTCTTTGTCGTCGATTTCTCTCCTCATCACTTCATCTAAAACGGCAGGTTCCACGATCGCGTCAGGTTGGCAATGAACCCTTTCGGTGCTTTCGACGACGACGACTTTGCTTTGCCGTCGTTATCTCCCGCACTGCTACTCGCAACCAACTCGCGCTCGTCGCGCTCCGCGGCCGACTCCATGCTCACTTTGCTGGCCGTATCCCAGCTCAGAAACTCCTTCACGATGTCGGGCACCTCCGTGGGCATGTCGTGCGGCGTGTCCGGTTCCACCTCCGCGTACATGACCGCCCCTGGGATCACCTTCTTGCCCTCGCGCACCGTGACGCGGCAGAGCCCCTCGGCGTAGAGCTTCCCTGTGGTCGGACATTGGAACTGCTGCAGAAAGTAAATCCACGTGTCGTCCCAGTACACGACCTGTGAGCGGATCTCATATGGCCGGAACGGTGGGATCGCGTGTCGGTAGCGGATCACCTGCGAGCCCGCAAGGAACATGCGGCGGTTCTTGATCGCATGGTACAGGATCCCCGTCGTCCTGTTCAAAATGCACACAATTACACACACATGCGCACAGAGGTTAGATAAGCACTCGCTCGCAACCAATATTGCAGTCACCATGCAGACGTACGCAGAGAAGTGCCAGCGCGCGAGCTCCATGTTGAAGAGGTACGACGCGTTGTTGAGGTGGAGGTTGATGTCGCAGTCCATGAAGCCCGGTCGCGCGCGCCAGACCGACGGATATTTGACCGCCATGCCGGGCTTCATGGATCCCTTGGTGAGCGCGCGGTGCACGAGGCCCGCGCCGACGTTCCAGAACACGCGCAGCACCATCTCGGTCGGTCTTCTTGGCTTCCTTCCTCGTGCTTCAGATGGCGACTTGGGTTGTTTGACACACGTCGGTTTCTGAGCTCTTCGCAATCAAACCGGATTGGGAAGGTGGCGTATACTGTATAGCTGATAAACCAGCGCGAGTCGCTTGTTATCATTCATCAATTGCATAATGGCAATGACAAGCATTTATCCAACCAGGTAAATTTTGGTTTGAGCGAGTGGAGGGAGACTCAATGAAGCAAGATTTCGTGTGTGCTGAACGCCCATCGACTTGACACTTTCCGTGGTCGTCGCACAAAGCCATAGTGCCAAACGAAATCCCCAACACGTATCTCAGGTACAATACAATCGTCTTTGTTCATCACATTGCACAGCTGCTGCCATCCTGCATCGCTTCGGAAGGTTGGTCCGTTGCCCTTTTCGTTTGTTTGTTTCTTCTATTCGAAAGCGACGCGGTAAACGTCGTCGTAGTAGTCCGCAAAGTGCACGTCCAGGTCTTCGCGTAAATAGTCGTCGAGCTCTTCAAAGTCGCGCTGGTTGCCAAGCGGCAGCACAATCGTCTTCACGCCCGCGCGCTTCGCTGCGATCACCTTCTCCTTGATGCCGCCCACCGGCAGCACCTTGCCGACCAGCGACAGCTCGCCCGTCATCGCCAAGTTCTCCTTCACCGTCCTGTTGAGAACGAAACAAGATCAAGCACACACACATGATCAGTAAATTGGCTCCTTGGATCTTCAGCTGAAACCTAATTGTCAACAGAACTCACTTGTTCATAGCGAGCGAGAGCAGCGCAGTGACCATGGTGCAGCCAGCCGACGGACCGTCCTTCGGCGTTGCGCCTTCAGGCACGTGCATGTGGATCTCCGACTCTTCGAAAAACTTGTTGTCCACGTCGATTGCCTGCAGCTTGTGGCGCGCGTACGTATGCGCGATCTTGGTGCTTTCTTCCATGACCGAGCCCATCTGGCCAGTTGTGATCAAACCCGAGCGTTCGCCCTTGGACAGGATCTTCGTCGTTTCAATGTACAGCGATGATCCGCCCATTGACGTCCACGCCAACCCCATCACAACGCCAGGAACGATCGCGTCGTACATGCGGTCCCTACAACATCCATGATACACACAGAAATGTTAGTTGTGAAATGATCAACAGAAATATAGACATTGTTGTTGCAGCGATCCACGTACGATGTGAAGATCGGCTTGCCAACGTATTTCGACAGCTTCTCCGGTGTGATGAGGAATCGGTTGGCGTCCTGCGCGTCCTTCGCGCCTTCCGAGGCTGGCGCTGGTGTTGACGAGCTGGTGTCTTCACCGCTTTCCTGACTCACAGCATTGGCATCGGCATCACTCTCCAGATCCTGCACGACTTCCAGCGCCACCTTGCGGAAAATGCGTTCCACGTGCTTCTCCAAGTTGCGCACACCACTTTCACGGCAGTACTGGCGCACAAGCGCGTTGATCGCGTCATCCGTGAGTCCAAGCGAAGCTGGCGTCTTCTGTGCCGAGTCCTTGCCGAGACCTGTTCGCTTAATCACCTTCGGCACCAGGTACTCCTTTGCGATCGACAGCTTCTCCGGCTGGTCGTAGCCCGACAAACGCAAGACTTCCATACGATCAAGCAGCGGACCGGGGATTGTGTCCGTCACATTCGCAGTACAAATGAACAGCACGCGCGAGAGATCGACAGGCACGTCCATGTAGTGGTCCACGAAAGCGCTGTGCTGCGATGGGTCGAGCAGTTCCAGCAGAGCCGAGGCGGGATCGCCCTGGTGACCGCGTCCAAGCTTGTCGATCTCATCAATCAGGATCAGCGGGTTCGAGCTCTGCGTCGTCTTCAAACACTGAATCACCTTGCCGGGCATCGCGCCGACGTACGTGCGACGGTGGCCCTTGATCTCCGCGACGTCACTCAGTCCACCGACAGAGAAGCGGTAGAACTCGCGGTTCAGCGATCGTGCAATCGACTTGCCAATACTGGTCTTGCCCACGCCGGGAGGACCAACGAAGCAGATGATCTTGCCCTGCACGCTTCCCTTGAGCTTAGACACCGCAATGAACTCCAGAATACGCTCCTTGATGTCCGAAAGCCCATAGTGGTCTTCGTCCAGGATCTGCTTGGCTTTCTTCAAGTCAAAGTTCTCCTCAGTTGACTTGCCCCACGGCAGCTGCGTGAGCCAGTCCAAGTAGTTGCGCGTGACGTTGAACTCGGACGAGTTCTTCTCCAGCATTGACATCTTGTTGAGCTCTTCTTCAACCACTTCGTTCACGCTCGTGGGGATCGTGCCTGGCGCAAACGACTCCAGGCGCTCTCGGTACTTCGTGATCATCGCGTCCTTGTCGTCTTTCTCCATGCCCAGCTCCTTCTTGATCGCCTTTAGCTGTTCCATCAGCAGGTAGTTGCGCTGGTTCTTGGACACCTTCTCTTCCACTTGCTCCTTGATCACTTGCTGCACCTTGCTCAGCTCCAGTTCCTTCGTGATCAGCTCGAGCGCCTTCTTCAGACGCAATTCACACGACATCTCCTCCATCACCTGCTGCAATTCTTCGCCATCCGCAGTGGTCACCGACGCCGCAAAGTCCGCGAGCTTGTACGGGTTGTGGATGTCGATGCGCTGCGAGAAGTACTGCATGTGCTCCTTGAACAGCGGGTTCATCTTCACGATCTCGCGCAACGTCGCGACGATCTCGTTCGAGTACGCGCGGATCAGCTGGCTCTTCGGGTCAAAGTCCGGGTTTTCCAAAGGGTTGATGTTCACGCGCAACGGCGGGCCCGAGTCGTGCACGCCATCGATCACGATGCGTCGCTGCGAGACCATGAGCACCTGCACCGAGTGTGAGTCGAACGGGAGCATGTTGTCAATGCGCGCAAAGCTGCCCACGTGGTGGATCTCGCTCAGGTCCTTGATCAGATCTTCGCTCGCGTTGTGACGCAGCGGATCGCTCGAGCTGTTGCTTCCACTTCCACTGCCATTTGCGACAGGTTTCTTGAGAAAGACGCCAACGTAGTTCTGTCCGCTCTCCTTGAGCGCCAGCAGCGCCTTCGTCACCTCCGGGTTCGTGATCGTCATCGGCAGCACGACGCCCGGGAAGAACGGACGGCGGTGACCAGGGATCGCAAGCACGTGCGGATAGTTGGGGGCGTTGTCGCCATCGCTCACGCGCGCGACAGCGCTCTCGACAACCTCCACTTTCGGTCCATTGGCGCTGTTGTTGTTGCCACTGCGGCGCTTACGGTTGCGCGCCTTCTTGCCACTACCGTCGCTGCTGCTGCCCTTTGGGTCTTCTTCGACGCCATCGTACGGCGAAGATGCCTTTCCATCATCATCATCTTTGTTATCATTGCCGTTGCTGCTGCTGCCGGTCGAGTAGAAGGCGAGGCTGCGAAGGTTGAAGGGCGATTGCGTGCGGCTGCCGTTGAAGCCGCTGCCTCTGCTGCCGCTACTGCTGGTGATAGAGATACCGGGAATGCTACTGCTGGTGGTGGTGCCACTACCGCGACCCACGACGAGCTGCGCGCGGCGCGCTGAGTAGCCCAAGCGCGTGAGCACCGCCGTCGCCATTGCTTCCGAGTCGTTCTGTCTGATCCACTTGTGCGTCGAGTGAATCCCGCAAAAGCAGAAGGTGGTGTGCAAAAGATGCGGGGTGGACCACACGATCTGGGCTTCAAGTTACTCGTTTGCGGGTTTGACAAGAATACGGGTCACCATGTTTTGTAGACCCACACCTGTTTGAACCTTTAAACTTGGAGAATGTAGGAAACAGAATATGGGTGGGCTTTGGAAGATGAAAATGCAGATGGGTTTTCTGACTCGACCTGTACGTAAACAATCTCGAAGCCTGTAATCGAAGATCGATCAGGAAACCAAATTACCCATCATCACCCAAAAGAATCGGATATACTGAAGGTCCTTCAATTAGAAGACCCTAACGTGCATTTTTCCAATGCTATTCCGTTGACCAACACTTTCTCGATGCCTTGGAGTATGCATCCTTCGCTTCGCCATCGAGATCTCTTTCGTCTGTGCAACATCAGCTCACTCGTGAGAAGATATCGAACGTGCATACCTTGTTTTGCCTGTAAAGTGTGTTCTCCAGATTTCAGGCTTCAGCACGTATGACATCGCACGACGTCCAGATTCCAGGAGTATTCGGTACTGTTGCGTGTTGCTACAGGTCGTCCAGGTGGTGTAGCGCGTGCTTCAGCTGCTTCAGCTGCGTGAAGTACTGCTCTTTTTCGGTCTCCAGCTGCTGGTTCTGCACGCGCAGCACTTTCACTTCGCGCACCAGCACTTTCCGCTGAGACTATGTGTTGTCAACAAACAAAACAGAAATAGGTTAGAACCTTCAGCATAGGTCGGCTCTTTGTCGACAACAGCCACTCACCCTTAGTTGCAGCTCGAGGTCTTGTTTCTCCTGATTCAGAAGCTGAACCATGTCCTGAATGATCTGCAAAGTTGTCACAACATCGTCCACACACAAAGTCAGATCATTACATCAAATCAATTGTAAACATCGATACTATGCCAGCGAGATATCGCAAATACGTTACCGAGATCTTGGCGCTGTGCTCTTCCTGAAGCCGCGCGAGCTCGACGCGGTACTCTTCGTTCTGCTTGGCGCATTTCTTGAGCGTCATCTCGTACTCCTGGGTCTTTGCATCCAGGAAACCAATGATCTCGCGGTCCAAAGCGGCTTGCTCGTCCTTTTTAGCGTTGGTCTCCATCGTCGTCGTCAGCGTGTCTTCGAGATCCTTGAGCTTGTCCATGAGGAAGTCGCGCACGTTCTCTGCGCCATGCAGGCGAGCAGCGATGTCTTCTTTCTCAGCCTGCACTTGGCCCAGGTGAGCCTAACATACAGTGCACACATGAACACTTGTAAGCATAATGCGAAGAGTGTCCAGGACTTCAATAGAATTCTGCCCATGAATACCTCTAATGTCTTCAAGCGAGTGGACATCTCGTGGAAGAGTTTGATCTCGTCTTTCTTCAGGGACTTGACGATCATCTCAGCTTTCGAAAGCTGCAGAGTAGGTACAACAACAATAGCAGTGGGAAACCACAGTGTTAGAGCGCCCAACGTCAATAGCGAGCCAAGTAAATTAGCACGCTACCTGAGCTTTCTCTTTCTCGGAGGGTGTGATGGAGCTCTGACTTCTGTTCTTTGGCTGGAGTCGCGGCTTGGGCGACGCCTGAGCAGCAGCAGCTCCTCCATTTGACTTGCTGGCACCCCCACCACCAGCAACAGACCTCCTCGTTCCTCCTCCATTCACCGCCACGATGTTGGTCGTCATGCCAAACATGATGTGGACACGCGCCAAGAGCGAGTGGTTCGTCAGACTGACCGCAAACACGCTGTTCGCATCCAGGAACGCGAAAATGTGCATCAACAGCTTGTCTGGACAGCGCACCAGGTATTCGTTCGGCTGGGATTTTATCAGCAGCTGCAGTTGTTGCTGACTGTTGTTGTTGTTGTTGCTGCTGTTGTTGTTGTTACTTGCTGGCGATGATGAAGACGACGTGGTGCTCGATCGCGATGATGTGGAGGCCGGCGAGACAGGCGACGCCGGCGGGATGGTCTCTCGCGAGTACGGCGACGCGTAGTCGGATTGCACCATAGAGCGAGGCACCGCTGGTGACGATGTAGACGGTCTACCTCCTCCCGCTGATGCTACTGCGAACGCGTTGCTGCCTTTCAGCAAGTTCTGGATGCTGCTTTTTCTGTGGAGCTCTCGGATATCGCGCTGAGCGCTCGCTAGCTCTTTCGAGAGCTGCGCAGTTAGTATATTCTGCTGTCGAGCCTGCATCAACTCCTTCTCCAGTCTAATCGCACACGTGGCAAGAGAAACAACAGAAGCGACCTGTTAGTATTGAGCGTGAGCATTGGAACGCACTAGACACAAACGCGTACATCTCTTTCTTCGCGAGCTCGAGCAGCACGACGCCGATGTGCTCATTGAACCGCCCCACGGTCTTCTTCCCTTGTTGCTCCACTTTTGCAGCGTACTCATACGCCTCCACATAGACATATCATAGCGATTTATACGAATTAATATTGGAGCCTCGCATTGCGTAGCATCCGTCAAATACCGCACAGATGGACAAACAACCCACCTGCTGCCGCTCCTGGATGAGCTCGCTCTCGCGCTGCTGGTACTCAGAGAGCGCGTTGTTTGCCTGCACCAGCTCCCGCTTGAGGCGCGTGACTTCGCACTCGTACTCGCACGTTTCCACATCGTACACCATCTCATTTAGCACGTCCTGGACCTGTTCACATTCACATCCGCACGCCCCCAGAATATCAACATGTGAGCACCTTCGGTATAGCATAGTCACATACAAACACACACATAGCAAGATACAGCAACACACGCACCTCTGTAAGCACGAGCCTGTGATCTCGGAAGCGTGCCTCCTCCTGCGCCAGAGCGCTCTGCACGCGCGCGCTCGTGCGCTGCAACAGCATCTTCTTTCCTTCCGTCCTTCTTCCTGGTTTCTCTTCAATACCGCTGCTTCTTTTGATCTGGGCTCAATTGCTCATGGCACTCTCGCGAGGTAGCTCATGACCTCTCGCGAGAATGGTCATTAAACAGGGACAACATAACTGGGTCGAAAATAAACCAAATCGACATTAGCGGGTGGGTGATTGATTATGTGCAAAACAAGGTGGCACGATACGGTTGTCTGTCTACATGTCTACGACGCAGAAGTCTGGAGAAGCTGGAGGTAGCTCGTGGAGAGCGTTGTCGGCAATGGGATCTTTGTGGAGTTTGCACGAGGGCGCATGCACAAACGGAACGCAGGCGCGTGGTAGTCGCTGCCGTCGGAGTGAGCACGATTGGTTCTTGCATTTGTAGCACTTGCGTTCAAACGCTTGCCAACGTTGCTGCTCCCCTTTCGCGAAAGATCCGAGGCTGCGCTCTCAAGACGTCGCTTTGTTGCTGTGTTCGATACACCCGCTGGCTTGGAAGAGACAGATGATGCCGATCGGATGTTCGCGTTCTTTGTGAACGACGCGAGTTTCTTGATCGCCTCCGTTTCTTTCTTCTGGGTGGCCTTAAGAGCTGCCTTGAGCGAATCCACCTCCACACTCAGGCTGTTGATCTATCGCAGACAGCAGATTATACACAGTTAGAAGCATATTTGAGTGCCTTAGTCAGTGCCTCATAGGGATGAAAACAAATAAACGGTCCATACCTTGGCCTCTTGCCGGTGCTGCTGCTTCTCAAACCCGTCATATTGCGAGCGCAGCTGCTGGCTCTTCGTCTCAGCGGCTGACATTTCCAGGGTCAGCACGTCCAGACTCTTTTGAAGCCGCTCGCTGATCTGCTCCTGCTCACGCAACCTCGCGCGAGCGACGACCGTCTGCTGTCGGAAACTCTCGAGCCGCACGTTCTCGCGCTGAATGCTCGCCACCTCTGCTTTCATGGCTTGCATCTTCGCTCGCCGCTTCGCGTCCTTCTCTTCTGACTGCACGAAAACAATGGACACATACGACATTATTAGACTATCCGCTCTCAGTTCAACACAATCTGATGTCTCCTTGTGGCACCACGCACGAACCTGCTTGGTATTATGTACAAGGTTGACTATAATGCGATGCACCAGACTCGTTGGAATTGAGTCGATCAGAGCAGCTGCAGCATATACCCAAGGCGTCAGTCGTCTACCGCATGCATTGCAACACAAGTAGCAACATACAAAACTGCGCACACCTTCTTCTTTGGCTTGCGAAGCGATCCGATCCATGCACACGGTCTGGAAGTTCCGGAAGATGAAGCGAAGGCACCTACACAATCCCACACGCACATACATACACACACCATGTTGACACCTGTATCCGTTCCAGAGCCATTCTGCACTCCTTTGCCTCTAGGCATGAGACCCGCTGACTCACAGATCCACTAACGGCTGCACGGGCTTGATTTTCTCAGGCTTGACTGACTTCACAGGCGCTGATGCTGTTGCCTTGCGCTCTTCTTCAGCAACAAACTCCGACTCGGGCGTTGGAAGCAGCGCACGACAGCGGCGCACGTGGATCGCGAACGACGCCGAGCCAAAGCCCTCGCGGCAGTGCGGACACGTCGTGAAGCCCCGCGGCCGCAGCATCGTGGGCATCCCGTCGCCGAGTGGCCCTTGGCTCTGCAGCGCCTGCAGCGCCGCGCGGTTCTCCGTGTCCAGCTCCATTCTGCTTGCTGATATCGCTCTCTCTGTGTTCGCGGCTTTTTGAGTTCTCTTGCTGTTTGCAAGTCAACTTGCAAGCCAAACCTGAGAAATCGGATCCATATTACTTTAGTTGGCTGAAAACATGTTTATGATGATTTTCAGCCAATGGAAAGAACCAAAGAGCAACCAAGCCACAATCATTCCTCATTGCCAACCAGATTGATCGCCAAACAGAGAAGAGAGAAATGGACGAGTTCGCGCGCGCCAAGGAACTGCAGGCGGCCGGCAACACGCTTTACAGCGGCGGGCGCTACGACGAAGCGCGAGCGCAGTACTCGCAAGCCATCACCTTGCTGGAGGTGTCGCTGGATGCTGTCATCACGAGCTCTGAGAGCATCCAGCACCCCAGCGTTAATGACAGCGACGCAAGCGCTCAATCTGCTGCTGCGACTGCTGCCTCCCAATTGTACTCGAACCGCGCGCAGACGTTCATCCAGGAGCGCAACTTTGCCGCCGCACTACACGGTCAGTGCTCTTCTGTTCATGGTAGTTTGCATACTTCACGTGGTAGCGATCAACTCACATACGGCTGCTACTTTGGTGTCAAACAGACTGCACAAAAGCGCTCAAGTACAATCCTGAGAACGAGAAGGCGTGTCTGCGCCGCCTGGTCGCGTTAGAAAACCTCGAGCGCTTCGAGGTTGCGTTCGCGCAAGTGGAGGCGATCCTCGATCGACCGGGAGCGCGCGAACACTCGCCCGCGCTCTTCCAATACGCGGTTACGGCGAGACGCAGACTGCGAAAGAACATCACCAGGGACAAGGAGGCGGCGGCCAGCGAAGTGAAGCAGATGGGCAAGATGGTGCACGACAACCAGCAGCTCCGCGTCAACTTTGGGTACGTTGTGTGAATATGTGCATGATGGCTTTGTTGACAGACCACCGTTTCTAATGCAGTATGTATTGTGCTCATGACGTTTTGTGCGCGATGTAGCTCGCTGATCCCATCAAAAGTACCGCTGGGTGAGTACTTTGAGGTCGTCGTCAACATCGGCAACGAGTTCGGTCTATATCGACGAGACTACCTGAAGCCAGGCGAGCGCATCTTCCTGCAGTGCTTGCTACGCAACAACGCAGACAACCTGTTCAAGCTGGTCTTCCACGCTGCGTCCGATACGAGTGGAGACAGCGGCAGCGAATTTAACGTCCGAAAAGATGGGCGTCTAACGCTCAACGATCGCGGCAAAGTGGTGTTCCGCGTGGCGATCGATACGAACGCTCGAAGTGGTGGTGGTGAGGATGAACAATCGTTTCATCGAGAGGACATGTCCTTGATGGTTACTGTACACAGCGACTCGCAAGAGCAGTGGAGTCTGTTTCCCGTTGTGTCGCTGCCATTCGACGTGATCGCGTGCTCGGAAGCGCTGGTTGAGGGCAACATCGGGGATCTCGGCGCGCACTGCTGCCGTCCAGTGGAGATGGATGGAATCGACCGAGAGATCTTGTTGGCTGAGTCCCCAGGCAATCTGGGTACGAACAATGTGTTTTCATATTGTATCTCGCTCAGGCTATGGACCAGTATGCTGATATAGCTTTGCGGATGTTTGTATATGCACAGGAATTGGAGGCAAGCTCTGGGACTCATGTCTCGTGATGACGCGCTACTTGGCACTCAACCGCGAGTTGATCGAGAACAAGACTGTGGTGGAACTCGGCAGTGGGCTCGGTCTGGTCGGCATTTTCTGCGCGATGCTCGGCGCGAACGTCACGCTCACCGACATTGGCGAGGTCGTGCCGTTGCTCCAGTACAACATCGCATTGAATTTCCCATTGGCGTCCAAGTCATCATCATTGTTGAATAGCGATGACAAGAGCGTGGTGCCGAGTGCAGCGACCCATTTCTGGGGCACACCGACGTCCAATCTCCCCGTGCAGCACCCGGACGTGCTCGTGCTCTCGGATGTGGTGTACGATCCTGAGGGGTACGTGCCGCTGGTGACGTCGCTCGACGCGCTTGCGTCCAAGGACACAGTGGTACTCATGGCGCACCGCTCGCGAAACCCGATGGAGCACCAGTTCTTCGAGCTGCTCGGCGAGAAGTTTGCGTACGAGCTGATCGACTGGGCGAGCTGCTTTGCCGCACACGACGGTGATGACAAGGCGCACAGCGCAACAACAACATCATCATCATCCAGTGCCAGTGATCTTCCTTCTGGTCGTCCGTCTGACGCAGCGAAAAATAGCCAGCAACGAGTGCTGCAGGACGTGAAAATTTTCAGAATGCAGCGCCTTTAGCACGGAGGACACATGCACATGGCTCTTGAGAGGATCAATCAATCAATTGATCGATCCGAAAGATGCGGACGTCATGCTATGATATACGGGCTGCCATCTGTGAGGGACTGAATCGACCCGCTTCAACGATTGGCGTCCATCTTTGGAAGAGGCTCGTCTTTGCTCGATCAGGGTGTCAACCAACCAACAAGCATCTCAACCAGCTAGTCAGAGCATTTTTGCGAGGAGAGCTCAATGCTGTTGCTTGATTTTGAAACTTTCCAGGAAAGCAAACGACCATTTCAATGGATGGAAAGGGCGATTCACACAATACAGTACATGCGTGCTGTAAGTATGCTTCTTCGAACGTGCCGAGCATTACAGAGAGTCAAAGAAATCTATAACATCAAGAGTGTACGTACATTCGTGGTGCCATTACATCTCTCTCCAGCCCCCAACGGAGTGTATCTAACAGCCTCACTCGTTCGTCTGCATCAATGCATACATTCGAAGAGATAACTTACACACCACAAGATCCCACGCCGCCATTACGTCCTGGGATTACACAGCAGTAGGAGGACTTTCATTCAGTTCTGACGCGTCTCTCCACCACACGTCAATTGTCAATTGTCGATTGTCAATGCAAACACACAAACGTGAGTGACGCAACGCAACACACCGCAGTGGCGGTTTCAAGCTTTCAAGTCGGTTTCCCCATGTGGTGAGTCAGGCAGTTTTTCTTCCTTGACACATTCGAACGACCGACCGACCGACTGCTTCAACCGACCGTTTCTCAAACCGAAATCATGCCGATGAAGCCGATTGTACCGACAGAAGTAATCCGGAGCGATTACGAAGAGGTACAAGAAGTACGTGAACCCGTCGTCCCGATTTGCCGGATCTGAACATAGGTACAGTCCCCAGCCGCACTTCGCCACAAGAAGAGCTGACTGCGCTGCTCGCCAAGCCTTTAAACCGCAAAGGTGGAAAGTTGGTGATTGAGGAAGGTGATCTCGTGTAGAAGCGAGTGCTCTTCGCATCAAGGTCTGCTCCATGGCAGACAAGCCCCGCGGTTTGTGGAAGCCTGCGTTGTCTTCTTGTGGCCAAGAACAACGTGGGGGCGTCATGCCATTGCTGCGGATAGGTAAGTGCCAAGAAGAGCTCGGTGCTTGGTGGGGTGGAACAACAACAATGCGGAGATCGTTCTGAGAATAAGGACTGTAGAGGCTGGCTGGTCTCTGCGTGCGGGCAACGTTGCGAAATGGCTTGATCTTCGAAATTCCCAGCTGGCGCGCTTGGGTTCACAGTCAGTTCAAGCCCCACACTGACTTGTCCGTTGTTGCCATCATACTGGTGGTGGCTACTGTTGCAGTCCGCCCGTCTTTCCGGCGCCATACATTCGTGCAATGCAATGCATATATGTATATCAGGTTCAGGTTCACCTCCTTCCAAGAGGTACGGACAGTTGCCGAGTTTCTTGAAGCGCTTGACAACAACAAAGGGTACAGATCCCCGAAAACAGCTGGTTCCACCGGCCGTTATCTGAATACTGTATGTCCAGCTCCGACGGGACGTTTCGCGCAGATCTTATTCGCTCGCAACTTGACCTGGGAGGGTCCTTCCTCCTTGGTTGCGCTAACCTTTTATGGCGATGCATGCAGTTGCACTTGACAAAGGCGACGCAGACTTATCGTCGTCCATTGCTGCAATGCCTCGAGGATAAAATGATCAACAGACGGCTCGGGCGGTGGCTTCCTGGCACACCGAGTAGATTTGTCCCCACCCACCCGCCCTCTTGTCAAGTACAGTACTCACTCAGTCCGCGAAGACCTCTTCTCTACGAAGAGCCCGCGCGCATTCGCAGTCGACCAACTTTCGCAGGAAATGTAGCCTTCATGGCTACTAGTTGAAGGAGTTGCTTCAAAATTTGTCCAGGGCCAATAAAGATCACTTTCCAGTATCAAATGAGTATACATCCACGTCCACGTCCACTGCGAAGGACTAATCAGCAGATTATCATTCGGTCGACAGCAATGGACTCTGGCGCGCTGGAAGAGTACTATGCACTATACTGCTGCTGATAAGGGCTGCTTGATCACGCTCTGGCTTTCGCCAATACCTTCACAATCACTTTTTCCGAAGTGATGAACGACTGCGCTTTCACAAAGCAAGAACCCAGCTGGCCGCATGACGTGTTCGTAAGCCCCCAGTCCGATTCTTCCTGACCGGTTGGTTGCTTGGTCGTCCGCTGCGGCAAACCGTGTTGTGCGCGCTCTTTCTTCTTACTGACACCTCATTTTATTGGCTGAAATATTTACGTTCTTTACTTTCAGCCAATAGAAATCCGCAAACGGTATTTCATTCGCCTATTTTCTGTCCCGCCCCCGAAAACAGCGGTCAGTGGGCCGCCAGGTTGCCTGAGATCAGCTGGCATCCTGGTTTCTACCGTCGCGGCAGCAGATGTCCGCCGCGGATCTCTCGCTCTCTCTGAAGCGACACTTTGCGAGCCATTCTATGCGTCAGATCCACCTGTGTATGTGTCCGGGGTATCTCGCGCAGGGCGACCGCCGACTGTAGAGGTGGTGGCACCCGAACAACCGTGGCTCCTCAAAGCGCTGGATGTGTGTCATTTTTTTGAAAGGAAGAGGCCCGACGCGCGCGTCTCGCTCTCAATCAATTTTTCAACAGCGTAGCCGCTCCTCATCCTGTTGCGTTCCATCCGTCCGTCCACAGAATTGAGGAGCTCCTGGGCATTCGTCATCAAGAAGGACAAGTGGTTGACTCGGAGTGAAGCGAAGCACATCGGTCGATCATTCCCCAATTTGCACGCGGTGGTCGAGTCCCAATTGGCAGACAGACTCAGGCACCTCCCCACGCCGCGCTCGCAACTATTATTTACTACGCAACTACGACAATAGCACCAACAAGAACAACAAGGCAAGGCGCTTTGCTTGTATAACAGGAACCTGATCAACTCAACCAACCAACCAACCACTACCTACTGGTAATGCTGAAGAAGACCAAGAGCAGCACCCTGGGCAAGAGGAAGCAAGCAGCAGCGATGGCGATGACAGCGACCTCCCCTTCTCAAGAGCAGCAGCAGGAGCGCAAGCAACCGCGACGAGAGCAGCAACAGCGTAGCAGCTTCAGCAGAGCAGGCGGCGACCAAGACGAGGAGGAGGAGCAGAAGGAGCAGCGCCAGCCGAACATCAGCGAGTCCAAGTTCCACGACAGCGACGAAGATGATGATGGCAGCGAAGACTCGGCAGGCGACGACTACGGCCACCACGACAACAGCGACGAGGAAGAGGAGTTCGTGCTCGACCGCAAGGACCTGCTGATCGTCAAGGACGGCACGATCCGCGTGGCCGAGTCGCTCGACCAGCAGCAGTTCGACGCGAACGGCGAGGCAATCAAGGCGTCGGGCACGTGGACGAAAGCCGAGCACGACCGGTTCCTGAAGGCCATGGAGACGTACCCAAAGGGACCGTGGAAGGCGATCGCCGCGATGGTCGGCTCGCGCACTGTGCGCCAGACGCAGACCCACGCACAGAAGTACCGAGAGAAGATGGCGAGACGCATGCGCGGGCTGCGCAACCGCAACGGCACGCTGCAGTACCCAGCGTCAGGGAGTGGCGGAAGTGACGCGATGTACGATTTCGGCGGCGGTAGTGCACTAGGAGGGTTAGGAACGGTCTCGAGCCACGACCGGATGACTGCGGTGTACCAGCCCGCGAGCGCCATGGCGAGCCGACACCACCATTTCTCACATCACCTTCCTCACCACCAGCAACAGCAGCAGTATCATCATCAACAGCAGCAGCAGCACTACCAGGTCATGCCGGGGATGCCAATGGCCCCATCAATGCACGCCCATGGAGCTGCGGCACCTACGTCCATGGAGTTCAACCAGCTAAGCACGTCGAGCATCTCGAGCGCGTTCATCGGCAACACCTCGTACCCGCCGTCCTGGGACCCACGCCACCTCCCAGGCGCAGCCGTGCCGCTTGTTGTGCCAGCAGCAGCAGCAAGAGCAGCAGCACCGTCTGGGTCTACTTCGTCCTCGCCAGAGACTGGAACTGCAGGACCTTCCGCAGCCCCCACCGTGGTGCGCACGACCGGCAAGGTACCGGACTTTGACGAGTCCATGGACTTCCTCATGAACGTCTACTCGTCCAACCCGAGCCAGCTGGGCGACACTGCGCTCCCGGAAGACGCGTTCTTCAAGCGCGAGTGAGCTACAAGTGGTCAGAGAGCAAAGAACGCAAAAGCGAAAAGTGTGCGGTGGTTAATTTAATAAACGAGCTCTGCTTTCTGTTTCTCGAATCTGTCAACATCTGAAGGCTGTGAACGGTAGTAGACCGTAGGGTAGTGTGAGCTTGCAGCAACAATACACACAAGATGAACGAAGGCTTCTAGAAGACCAAGAGCCATCGGTTGGCGCTCAGAGGAGGCCAGTTCAAGAGAAAATATCCAACAACAACAACACACACACACACACAAGTATACATACAAGCTCAATGTCCAAACTTGAGCTTGGAGATTCGTACGGAAAAACAGCTTTCACCCGCGAGCGCCTGCGAATACTTTGAAGTTGGTTCCTAGAAACATCCCGAAAACGCTCAAGTGTTCTATCGTTCTTTCGTTGAAGACATGTGCGATACTAGTAGATTTTCGCGATGGCGAGAGCTCGTTCCTCAGTTCCATACTCATATTCATTGCCCTCAACTGACATCAAGTTTTTTTCATTCGCCACGGGTTTTCTGAACAACACTTGCTGGACAAATAAAAAGCACTTTTTAGAAAGGAAAAATTCTTTTTTCATGACAACCAGAAGAGCCTTTTTGTTTGTGAATTATGGGAGGATGCAAGTTTTGTATGATCAGGATGAAAGCGGGGAGTGCTGGTCTTACGGACATTTGGGCATTGGGTCAAATGGCTCCAGGCACTTGGCTCAAATGGTCAGTTCACATTCTAGAATCGCGTTCGACGCGCTCGTTCTCTCTTTGGGTTCATAACACGAAAAAAGAGAACGAAAGCGCCAACAGTGATATCGTCCAAGGCGAGCGCGAAGGCGAAAGCAACGCGCACCAAGAACGGCATTGGCACCGTCACACTGGTTTTTAAATGCTACTCTGATTTTAATTAATGCCAGCTGAGTTTAGGGTTATCTGCGTTCGAGACATAGCGTCATACAGACCATCACTCCGATAGCTCCAATACCTGAATTTCAGTATGGTTGTGCATGGCAGCGGCTAATTCGATATATCGGATTTCACACATAGCACAATCATAGCGTCATACTGATCATCACTCACGTTCCGCTGTGATGATACCACTCCGCTCCAGGCCTGTCTAGAGATCGACCCGACGCCAGTTCGAGAACGAAGATCACGGCCCATTCCTCAATTTGCCATCTTCCACGCACTAGAAGACGCCGAAGTTTCAGCTTCCTGTCTCTCTCTCTCAAGATGTCTGCCACCCCGAGAACCATCAACGCCTACGCCGCCTCCGAGAAGAGCGGCGACTTCAAGCCGTGGCAGTACGAGTCCCGCCCGCTCGGCACCGAGGACGTCGAGATCAAGATCTCGCACTGCGGCATCTGCGGCTCGGACATCCATGCCCTCGATAGCGGCTGGGGTCCGTCCATGTACCCTTGCGTGGCCGGTCACGAGATCGTCGGTGAAGTGACTGTTGCGGGTCCGGACGTCAAGCACCTCGCTGTCGGCGACCGCGTCGGCGTCGGCGCGCAGGTGTGGGCGTGCCTGAACAAGGACCCAGCGGCCCCATGCCGAGACTGCGCCACGAAGCACGATGTAAACTGTAATCGCATCGTGTACACGTATAACCACAAATACGAGGATGGCGCGATCACCTACGGCGGCTACGCTGACTACGTGCGCGTGTCCTCGCACTACGCGTTCAAGATCCCTGCAAACATCCCATCGGACGTCGCGGCGCCACTGCTCTGCGCTGGCGCCACGGTGTACACGCCGTTGAAGCGCTATGCCAAGGCCGGCGATCGCGTGGGTGTGATCGGCATCGGTGGTCTTGGCCACTTGGCGATCCAGTTCATCCGCGCCATCGACGCGACCCCGATCGCGTTCTCGCGCTCGTCGAGCAAGGAGCAGGAGATCCTCGCGCTCGGTGCGGCGGAGTTCTACAACTTGAGCAACCCGGAGGACGCGAAGCGCATCACTTCGTCCCTCGACGTGCTGATCATCACGGCGGACGCGGACAACATGCCGTACGACACGTACATGAGCCTCGTGCACGCTCGCGGCACAGTCGTGATGGTGGGTCTCCCAAACGACAGCGTCACGTTCTCTCCGATGTCGTTGGTACCGAAGAGCCGCCAGTTCGTCGGCAGCTGTATGGGTTCGATCGACGACATCAACGACATGCTCGCGGTGGCGTCCGAGAAGAATGTGCGTCCAATCATTGAGAAGCTGCCGATGACCAAGGTGAACGAAGGCATCCAGCGCGTGCGCGACGGTTCGGTCCGCTACCGCGTCGTGCTTGAGAACTAAGGAGTCGCTGGCGTTCTTATTGAGGCGATCGATTGTTACAGTGAGCAAGAGTAAGACAAAAAACCGAATGACAACAAGCTACTGTAGTGCCACAAATCATGCATTTACATCAATCTGAATACAGCACCGAGTGTATTTCTTTTTGCCAGTCTCTGTGGCCCGATCACATTTTACAGTAAGCTCACTCGTGTACTGTACTACAGTAATTGGCAAATCCCGGATCTTGTCACGGATTTTTGAACTCTTTTTAGTAGCCGGTCACGGTTCGTTCCGAGAACAATCCAAAAATGGCACAGTCATTATTTGCCACGGATGGTCAGTGAGTTGGGGGTTTAACCGGTTAAAAATGTCTCATCCTCTTGCTTGCAAATAACGCACGTTTGTATGGCGCAATAGAATCCTTCAACGCGCCCTGTGAGCCGAGAAAACAGCTAAAAACAGTTTCTGCCAAAAAAGAGCATCGAAGCGGGTCGGAACCATGTGCTCACGATCTGGCAAATTGGGAAATGAGCCCCAAAATTCGCCGGAGAGGTCTACTAAAAAGGCACACATGACCGTTCAAATCAAAAGCGAGTTGATAATGGATTGCGTCGATTCTTCAACATTCCACGAGCTTCCATTTGCTTCGATCGCCCCCTGTCGCACGCACATTTGACACCACACACAGACCCAGCGCCATTTCTCTCTATTCTCCTCATTCACAACCGCTCGCTGTTCTGCTCGTCGTCAGAGCCAACAGCAAGCTGCAGCATTCAAGCCTTCTCAGCCCGCGTGTCGCCCGCTCTCTCTTCTTCTCCAGGTGTGCTGCAGCGAGCGGTGTCCAGACGCGGGTACTCTTGCTGCGCGTGAGTGGAGAGCGGTGTGCAGCGAGCGGTGCGTGTGCGAGAGTTCTAATGCATATGTGCTGCGAAGCAAGTTGAAGGACTTTTCGTGTATTTGTGATCTGCTCGCACGCTGCTTGCTGGTATGGACGCGCTTTGGCTTCTTACCTGTTTGTATTTGACTGCGAATGTAGCGTGTCCGTATCGATATAGCTTAAAGCAAAAGCGAAAGCTGGAGTTCTCGGTTCAATTCCGGATATCGATGTTATGTATATGTATGTGAAGTGCTTGCTCTGTCTACTTACCTATCTAACGCTCTTTGATAAGAGCAATGAAGATCTCTCCGTTCTCAGACTGTAGTTGCTCCCAGCGCTTACAAAGGAGGCTGGTCTGTGAGTGTCTGCTTTCTTGTCGATCAGGTGCAGCCGCGCGTTTGCAGTTTTATCGAGCGCTTCAGCCAGCTGCCAGGTCGTGTCCTTTTAGCGCTTGTGAGCATCAGTGTCCCACCGCGGTGGCTCGTCCGGGACGGAAACAGCTTGAGGGCTCAGTTGCTTCGTTATTTTGACTGTGAGCTTGATATCTGGCCGTACATTCTGCTCTTTTTTGCTTGATGCTGGCTCCCACAGGTGAGTGACATGCCAATTGTAGAACAAGCCTGCGAACGAGTGAGCTTCTGGGGCTTTAGTCTATAGTCCAGACCGTATGCTCCTGGGACGACCGAGTGCTGGCAGCTGTAGGCTCCTCCTGTGGTGTCGGCTGTACGAGCTTCAGCAGCGCGTTGGTTCCCGCTTCTGGTCGTTCCTGATTGGCCTCAAGTCGTGACACCTGCTCTCGCAGGCCGCTGACAGCACCAAGCAATTGCGTTACCGTCGCTTCCAGTACTGCTTGCCGTTCTGCGCTTACTTTGCCGGACTAGAGGTGGTTGCGCGTCTGCCAGCTTCTTCTCAGCGCCGCATCCCACTCGACACAGTACCCCAGCGTCAACGACGATCCCAACTTGTCGTTTTAAACTTGGAGCGCCAAGCAAAACTGGTAAACGTAGTGCGAGATGGCCGAATTATGTGTTGTGAGTTTTTGCTTGGTTAGATCTTTGAGGTGGACCAGTAGCAAAGCGAGCACGCAGCCGAGGACATCAGGCGCGACGTTCAGCTTTTCATTGTCGCCAGTAAAGCCGGACACCTGTTGGGAGAGCTGCTGTTTGAGGGCTTCGAGATCCACTGAATCGCCAGCTTGGATGAGCCGTCCGCGTACACAGCTGCGCCTCGCTGAATCGAACGGCTACTCATGTTGGCTGTAAGCGTGCGGCCGCTCTCATTCACTCGTTTAGCTGCTTGTTGTATCACGTCGTTAATATACTTGGAAATGTTAGGCCGCGCTCGCGATTTGTTAGCTGCTTGGTTGCTTGGACCTTCGTCATGTTGCTCAGATTGGTGGAGGCTATCCTAGTACACGATCGCTTCTTCTGGAGCCGAGGGCGTTTCGCCAGGCAGGGTCGCAGACGTGAGCCGGAGTACCATGGGAATATGTACTTGGACACCTCCGCGGCGCACACAAACAGCATCCCCAAGGTGTGCGGCACGCATTGCTGCCAGTGCTTTGCAGCTTCGTAGATCGATAGATCTTGAACCACCGACGTCTTGATGCACGCAACGCGGAGGAACAGTTCCCCAGATGCTGTGGTCGACTGCTGGCGCTTTCTTGCGAAGCACGTATCAATAGCTTTACCAAACGTATGCCACATCATTGTTAGTATAGCTGCATCGTGGACGCCTCTCATGCTGCTAGATGTATCACTCTTCGCTAAAACCATATCGACTAGAACTAACAATTCCGCTAGCTTACAACCTAGTACCTCTTTTGTTTGAATGTTTTTTCGCAAGTTCTTTTTCTCAATTGCTGACCCCATTTTATCCTTTATCATTGCAATGCGTTTCGTGTCCGCCAAAGCTGGGCCAAACTTTTCACGCAAGAGATTAACTACTTGTGAGTAGTAACCAAGCGCAGTTGCTTTCGACAAAACACCATCGAAAGAGCGCAATTTCGTGCTCTTCGTGGTTTGTAGGTATACAGTGCGCGCCAAGCCGCACTTGGATATTTGAAGCTCAAATTTTGTGTAGG
>JALBYZ010000392.1:0-29890 GCA_038050575.1 Globisporangium mamillatum | reverse complement strand
CCCGATACGTCGGAATCAATGGCTCTCAGTACTTACCTAGCCCTGACGACTATAATTGGTCGGTTTTGATACCAATTTCATTTCTGATTGGTTTTCATCGCTAAAAATCACCTGATTGGTCTATTCAACGTATACAAAACCCAAGTGAGGTCGGATAAACGATGATATTCATCCATATCCGCTATAACGTATTTGAGCGAATAGAGCTCGGGTTTCTATTGATTCGAGTCCCTCAAACATTTAAAATTACCGATCAATATCAGTATTTATCAGTACGTTTTTTAAAAAATATGTTGAAATTTGTATGACGATTCCTGTACACACTGGAATGAACCGGTTGTATCGGTATCGTAGCGGAGCTTACATTCGGTGAAGCACGTTAGATACGCCAAGATCGGTATCCCGCACAACATGGTTCCAACCTCCGCATTGGACTTGCAGGAAATAAAATTGAACCACAAAAGCTAGGATGGTTTTTGGACTTTACAACTTCAAGCTATTTTCTTGAAAAAAGGATCTTTTTTGAAATATTTTTTGGATATGCAGTTTGAAGAACGCGCCTCAAAGACCACGTTCAACGTTGAATATTGGAGAGTTGAGTAGGCGACTCGAATCGGATGACTCGCTCGCTGATCGTCGGTGTTTGCCGTTGATCACTTTCGAGCTGCCAGGCACGCTTGTCTCTGGGATGTTGAGCTCAAATCGCTTGAGTAGAAAGCCAGCGGCCACGTCAGTCAATGCGCAAAAGTGACGGGAACCTTATGATGACACAGCTTGTAACTTGCAGTTCACGCACGCTGCTGTGGATTGGACGGATGATGAGATGAGATGAATGGTCCAGAAAACAGGGATTGTCTCAATCTTCAAGTTACCCTGCCGGTTCTAAACGAGCAAGAAGGGATACTTGTTAGCACAAACCTGGAAGCTGAAGGAGTTTGATTAACAAGTTGGCAAAAGTCTAGCACCTGCTGGGCAACATGGTCCCAAACCATTGGTTGAGACCAAGTTCAAGGTGCGACCAGATGGCGAGCGTGACGCATTTTTGTCAAACAGCATGACAAGCCACCCCCACTCCACGGAGCTTCAAGCTCATTGTTTTTATCCCTGGAAGTGGCAGGGCATCAATCGCGGTCTTACCGTTTGTGTTGCGAGGGCCTCGCAGCTCATGCATGAGAGAAACGGACTTCGGTTTTGAAGATCGATGATACGCACCAAACATGTCCACAAGTAATAGTACAAAGTGTACTGTTGCCTGAGCGGAGCTGCAGTCAAACTCAGGGAAAGGAACAAGCAAGTTGCATGGAGACCGCAGGAATCAACAAACAAACAAACAAATCCTTCGATTCGATTCTCCGAGTTGCTTTCGAGGACGCTGGGGAAAGGAACCAATTTCCACGCGTGCAGCTATTTCAGATGATACAGTAATACTATCTAGTTTTGTACCAGTAAATCGGTATACTGGCATTAAACCGGTATCGCCTTGTTTTAATGTGCTCACTCACTGTCAAGTTGAAGATGTAGCCACTTTTGAAGCAGATTTTCGTTCTATTCAGTTCTCTCCGCTGCTGCTGCTGGAGCTGTAGATGACGCCACTCCACTCAAGTGCTCTCTGCAAACGCTGGTTTGTTTTTGTTAATCTCATGCTCATGCTATTGCAGTTCTGGGAGCTTCAAGTCGGCTCGTCTTTCACTTTTGGAAGTTTTTCGCTTCGTTTTTCGCTTCAGTTTGTGGCACAAATCGACACGAATAACTGAAACATGTCTTGGCGGATTTTAGATTTTGATGCTGCTGCTTGCTTTTGCACAAATCCTTTCCGAAAGAAACCGGCTTCCGGTGTCGTAACACAAAATCCCATAGAAATGCATCTAGCCATCGATTCCTATTTGTCCTACAGGACATTGTTTTGCCATCAGTATATCTGAAGGCATTCGTAATGACTCAAAATTGTCAGATAACCATCCAAGCACCACACTGAGATGTGGGAGAGAGGAAAAGAAAACCAAAAGAGTGCTCGGTTTAAAAGCCTGATACGTATGTTGCAGCCAAGCACTCACAACTCCTTTGAAAGGTGTGGGACTTCTAATAAAAGAAGGTTTGGGAGGGGGCAAAGTGCAGTTCAAAGTTCAATGTTGCACAACTTCTCTTCTTCGCGTCTTCATTCCTCCAACTTTGACGACCCGCCTGGCTCTCAGAGAAGAAGGATACATGCGGTCTTGTTAACACTGTAAATTGCGGTGGTGGTGGTGTACTGCGAGATCTCAGTGTTTGCTTTCTTTTTGTCGCTCTGCTGTATGAAGAGCGCTTGTATATGCGCTGACTACTGTATACCTGCACGGTACTCCTTCGTGTGGGATCCTGAAGTTTCTCGTCCGCAGATTTGTTTTGTGTGATTGTTTTCCAACAAAGACAAGTGTTCGATATTTGTTGCCAATCTTCAACCTGAAGACTTTTTGCTTTTTGCAATTTTCTCGTTTGCTTTGAGTGTTTTTGCTGCTTTCTGTGCATCTCTTGCGTCAAAACTGCAACAAACAGGAAACAAAACAACTCAGGAGACTGCGACTCTTTGAACCCAAAGATCCTCATACTCGGATCAAGTCAAAATGACTGTGCCAAAATCTGAAGAAGAATGGCGCGGGAGTGACAGTTTGAAGTTTTGCACAGTTTGAACTGCAACCGTGAACCCACTCACCACTTCTTCAACAGGCCAACCCTTGCAAGGATTTTGTGGTCCACGCACGCATGATGACGATTTGCGGTGATTGTGCAGATCGAATGGAAATTGGCGTATCATTTGGCGTGCATGTGACAATCGAATTGAAGCACCAGCGGCAACTCGCAACTCGCGCGCACACGTCCACACACATTTGCTTGCGCTTCTCGCGTTGGTTTGGTTTGTTTAAATCGTGCCAGTCAGCAAAAATTAACTTTTGTTGTTGGTTCCGAGAGCCATTCTTTTTGCATTCGTTCGTTTGCTGGTGTCTTGGTTATGGGGCGACTTTTGTTTTGTTGTCCGTTTCTGAACATTCGCCCGATAAGTGGCTCAAATTGAAACAGCGCCCGCTGATTGGCTCAAATTGAAACTTGAACTTGAAGTTGAACAAAAACTTCAGTTGCAGTTGTGCAGCGGTTGGGGTTGCGTCACAAGTATTCCCTCCCCCAAACCTGTGGTGCTGCAAAAACCACAGCGCCTGGCAAAGGCTTTTTGTAGTGTAGGCCATACAATAGCAACATGTGAGCGTTCACTTTGAGGACCTTCATCTCGCTCTCGAAAACAACTCGAAGGATTTACTTCTTCTTGGAATTACACTACACTTTTGTCTTCGACTTTGTATGCAATCTCAACCTAGTTTGTCGGACTGAACTCGATGTTGCTGGTTGGCAACAACACACAAGTCAAAGCATACATATTGTGCAATCCACGGTAGCACCCAAGATTAGCCAGCGTGCTGTGGAGTGGAGGGACCTTTTTCTCGATGTTCAATCTACGTTCAGCTTTTTTGCACTCGAACAAAAAGAAATCAAGTTTGAATTCCCACTTTTTACGCTCCACCAAAAGAAATCAAGTTGGAATTCCCACGTTGTGGTGCACAAACGAGTGCATAGACTGCTTGTGGCAGATTCTTGTTTGCTGTCTGGGATATCAAATCCCAATCTGTATGTGAGTGATCGGCTTTTGCTTTGACATGCTCAGTCTCAAGCAAAATTTGCAGCTATTTGCTCATCTGAAAGCGAAATTTCAGCTTTCATCACCGAACGTCCCTCTTTTCCCTGCACCTACAACGAGAAATCAGCAAATGTGGAGGTCATCGAAGTTGATTTCTCCATTTCTAGGCTCAATTTCCTATTTCCCGAGGCTTTGAACACGCAATAAATTTGCTGGCGTGACTTGATTGGCTGACAAACTGCAGATCCGCAAATGAACATTACATAAAATGGCCATGGTGTTTTGCCTTTTTTGCTTTGCTTTTCGCTTGACGATCTTCGCAAGCAAACAAAGAAACAACAAACAGGAGGAGTTCACGCGCGTTGCCTTGTTTTCTGCACCGCGAGCCATAAACATCAGCCGCTTCGCCATCATACACTTCCCTTTTTCTAGCTCTGAGCCAATTCCCAATCAGAACTCTTCTTACATTTGACACAAAGTGCGGTGGTTTTTGCTGTCCCGCCTGTGCACACATCTCACAAAGAGAGGAGGAGGAGGAGGAGAGACGTGGGTTCCTTTCTGACCGCAACCATAACCGTGAACCCCACACACTCAGCCTTCCCTTTCGTCGTCCTCCTCCTCCCTCTCTCATTTCGGATTCCGCCCTCGAGGCTCCACAACGAAATCGCACACGTGCAGAAAAGCAAAAAACAAAACTGCGTTTCAGAATCGGAGATGACGTCGCTCGCCGCGCCACTGCCACACAACGCACATTCAGTCCCCAAGCTGTCGCCCCACCGCCACGCGCCAATAACCACACACAGCCATAACAGCAGCATGGTGACGCTCCCGCGCCTGCGGATCCCGACCGACTCGGAGATCATGAGCGCCCAGCAGCAGCAGCAGCAGTGGCCAGTGACGGCCGCCGCCGCACAGTACCAGCAACAACAGCCTCAGCAGGTCCAGGTCCCACAGCAGCAGCACGCGGCGATGCCGATGAAGGCGGTCGCCGGTCCGCTCACGCGCTCGCCGTCGTCCCCAGCCGCGTTCTTCGAGGACCCGGACAACAAGGTACATTCACGACAGCTTTATAGCTTTAGATGGGAGCCCAAGAGAATGTGTCTTAAAGTTTTATATGCTGACTGTGTTCACTATCTCTCTATGTGTAGTTTGGACTGACGCACCTGCTGGAAGCCGCGGAGCAGTGTCTCCCGGTCCCAGTTCGCCCTGTCAGCAACAACATGTTCCAGCACCAAGAGCAGACGTTGCCAGCCAGTCTGAGGAAGCGCAGCTTCAGTGAACGCGAGCCAGTTCAACAGCAACAGCAGCCTCAGTCTCAGTTCTACACCCAGCAGCAGCCTCCATACCAGTTCCAACAACAGTTGCCGTCCATGGCGCAGCACAAGATGCCGTCGCTGGGGTACCTCGTGTCGGAGGAGGATCGGAGCTACAAGCGCGCGCGTCCGGAGCTGTCGTTCAACAGCTTCCCAGTCAGCCAGAGCCCGAGCATGAGCGGCTTCCAGCACTTCCAGCAACAGCATCAGCAGTCGCTGTCCCAGCCCCAGTCTCACTACCACCAGCAGCAGAGCCCTAGCTACAACACCCAAGCTCCAGCTCAGATGTACCGCTCCCCAGTGCTGTCAGGTATGCACGGCATGGTCAGTCCTATTGGCTCAAGCGGCTCGTGCTCTCCGTCGACCGGCGTCCCGATGCCGAGCATGATCTGGGAGACTGTGATCACAAGCGGCAAGTTCCCGTCGGACGTGTGTCTGAGCGAGAACGGCCAGTCGTCCGCCAACAAGGGCGGCGATGCCGGCACGGGCTCGTCCTCGACCACGTCGTCGGACAACCCAGTGAAGCAAGGCCGCTGGACTTGCGACGAGAAGGAGTTCGCCGAGGCGTTGATCCAGTCAGTGCGCAACGGTGACGCCGTGTTGCCGCCGAACGTGTCGCTGCGAAAGTTCATCGCTGACAATCTGCAGTGCAAGGCCATGCGCGTGAGCAAGAAGTTCCGCAGTCTGCGCGCGTGCCAGAGCCCGACCCAGGGCGGTGGCGAGGGCATGTCGCCAACGGACTTGGACGATGCGAGCCACTTGCACAAGAGTTTCAACCCGCTGAGTCTGAGCTCGATCATGAACAACGAGGCCGCGGCCGAGTACGAGAGCGTCATGCAGCAGCAGCACATGTCGACGCCAGTGTCAGCAGCATCCAACCACGAGGGCCAGAGCAACAGCAACATGGGTAGCTCGGGCAAGAAGCCGCAGCGCGTGCTGAAGCGCTCGGACTACTCGCAGCACGGCGTGGTGCGCAGCGGCCGGTGGTCGCTCGAGGAGGAGAACTACGCCAAGGCGATGATCGAGGCGTTCAAGAACGGGTACCTGCCGCTGCACGGCAACGTGTCGTTGCGCAAGTTTTTGTCGGAGGTGCTGGTGTGTCACCCGATGCGCATCAGCAAGAAGTTCGTGGGCTACGTGCGCAAGTACCACTGGTACCGCATCGCGGCGGGCAAGTGCGACCCGGAGGCCAAGCAGAAGGCACTGGAGGAGCTGAGTCAGCTGGAGCGCGCGTTCTGGGCGTCCATGCAGCAGAGCAACGACTGGGCGCTCGCGGCCCAGGATGAATGAGAGAGAGATCATCATGATCCATTAGTATTTAAAGTGTCGTGATGCTAAGTTACAAGTCAGTTTGCAGTTCAGTAGTAGTAAGTAGTTTATAGCCACTAGTAGTTCGTAATTGTAGTCAGTGGAGAAGGCTCCCATGTTGTTATAATAGGAGAATGAACATATCCATCAACATCTCAGCGTGATCCTGATCAACCAGAGCCAACCCAGTCATTGGCATCATTATCCTAATGGTGGCGTGATTGTGAGTCCATCCATACCACACGAGACACGAGAGTGTGGTGGTGGTTGTCATAGAGCCTCGTCCTTGTCGGCTTCCATAGCAGCACAGTTGAGCTTGCTCACGTTCAATGAGATTGCTTTGGCTGGCACTCTTTCTTTTGAGTGACACTGGATACATGTAGTGACGGCTGCGATAGTGACATAGTTGAAGTTCAACGACGAATATGGAAAAAGACGGGGCGCGAATATGGAAAAAGACACAAAACAGGCTTTCTGCGTCTGTTTCTCTTAAAATTGAGTCGATGTATATTGTGAGATATACTGTACAAAAGCAACAGATTGAGAAGATATAATGTCTGCTACGGTACGGAGATATACCACATCAGCTGTGGTTGGACACGACTGAATGAAGCATGTGCATCAAAACCAGAGATCAATCGATCATCAATCGGCAAAGTGCTCAAGATCCCATCACCTTCTACGATTGCGTCAGCGCGCTCGCGATATCTGCCCACGCCCTCCACACACACATACAGAGCAGATCAAGCCACCCTACTCGTGCTTTCCGTCCTCTGCACTCCCACACCACAACTCAATCACCATGGACGCCTCCGCCGCGCATACGAAGGACATGAGCGAGAAGGGGTGTGACGTGGTCATGACGCAGATGATCCGCGGCTTCAATGACCTTGCGCGCATGGCCGAGACGAACGTGACTGACAGACAGACCGTGATGAACCCGTGGCCGATCATCGGCGGCGTTGCGATGAGCGTGCGCAGTGGTGCGTGCGCTTGGCGTTAATGCAAAGAAGTTGTTAATGGTGAATCTAACGCGTGAGCTGTTGTGGTGCAATGACATCGAAAGCGAGATCATTCGTCCAGTGAACGCACAGGTCAGCGACATGATCATCCTGATCAAAGCGCTGGACACGCAAGTGGCGGTGAACCTCTTCCAGTGGCGCAAGCGCTGGCAGCGCATCGAGCACCTCGTGACCGCACAGGACGCCGAGACGGCGTTCGTGATGGCGTCCGAGTCCATGAGCCGCCTCAACCTGAACGCCATGCGCCTGGTGCACGCGTGCAACCAGGCGAAGTCCCAGGAGTGCGGCGTGGACTTTGATATACACACGCTGCACGAGTGAATGCGTAACCCGTACCTGTATCGCTTGCAACAACAGAGCACCATGATCAGAATCTGGACATTTCAATGGTAGTACATTGCTGTGCTGCTAAAGTTGATATACGATGCTCAAATTAGACAAATGACCTAAACAACGTAACTTGAGTGGGCATTCACTTGAAGTCTGGGAGGAGAAAAGGAAGATGCGACCAGACGATCCCCACGACCACTGTTTCAAAAACCACAAATTCTGTTGAATTTCTTCTGAGGCGGACAAACATCTTTGCTTCCGAAAACAGCTGAAATTTGGGGACTGCCACGTAGCATCCATCTGTGGTGTGGTTTTCAACAATTGTCAAAGAAGGATCAGCAGGAGTACCGTATAATCGTCTTTATGAAGCGCGAGCTGTCATACCGTTTTGAAACCGACTCAAACGGTATATACTTGCTATTTATTGACACGACCTTGACAAAAGCCGCCTCTTACATCTGCCGTTTCTGTCAAGTCAAACGACACCGATCACATGTGCTCATAGCAATTAGAGGACAACAATGCTCCCAATTGTGCGCAGATGCGCGCGCTCTGCTGGCTCCACTGGCGGTCGCACTCATGGTAGTGGTGGGCGCTGTTGCTTCTCGTCGCCTGCTGCGTCTTCTTCGTCTTTTTCTGGTGGCGACGCGTCGGCTGTGGCGCTCTCCACCGCCACGCGCAAGCGCCGCGCGGGGCGGCGATCGAGAACGTTCGCTGTTGTCGCAGCAGCGGCAGTGGCGCCGTCGCTCTTCCTGCTTTCCTCTAGCAATAGCAACCACACCAATGGCAGTGGCGCAGACAGCTCTTTGCGAGTGAGAGGCGTCCCTGACCGGCTGCTAGCGCTCCGGCTGAGTGCACTGCTGGCGACCGCTCTCTACTATTCCGACGCGCGTGGTGGTGGCGCATCGTCGGCAGCTGAAGGGGAGGATGGAGCCGCCAGTAGAGCGCCGCAGCAAATTGCTCGAGACGCGATAGCGATCGCAATACAGCTCTTCGGCAGTGCGACTGGTGCTGATTGCCGTAACAACACTGAGCGCACTAGTAGCAGTTGGGGGCGTGGCTTCCAGGGCCGAGTCGTGGAGATGCTAGCAGATCTGGTGATCCACGTAAGTGAAAGCAGCAGCAACAGCAGCAGTGTTAGCGGTGGGGATACTACGAACAGCTATCGAGAGGATGAATTGCTGTGCGTGCTGCTGGACCATGGCATCGTGGACGCACTACTGCAATACCTCGCGAGCTCGAAGCCCACCAGCGAGACACTCATTCAGAGTACGTTGTCTTGTTTGTCTATCTATGCATGGAGGCATCTTTGCGATTGAATCGTCGCTAACCATTTGACTCAATGCTATGTATGTATTGTCCGTTTGTTGCGTAGAGATCGTCCAGGCGGTGGAGGCGCTGATCGCAGTAGCGAACCGGGAGGACAATGGGGATGATATCTCCAAAAGAAGCCCGATGCTGGGCATTTCGCTCGATGCGCTGGGCTCGGCTCTCAGCTTTCTTGTGGAAAAGCAGGCATTACGCTTCACAGACCTGCTGCGGATCGGCGAAGATCTCTGCAAAGCGCAGCAGAACGCGCTTCTTGCGCTCGCGACCCAGCAAAAACAGCACTTTGCAGTCCCGAGGGGGTTTGCTACTCCTGCTAATGGTGCTAATAGTGGTGAGGACCGCTTTGCTGAGGGGCTGGGAGGGTTCTTCCGCTTGCTATCACCAGAGATGCCGTCTTCTATCAAGCAGGTACGGTACTCACTTTGCTTTGGCTCTGTATCATACGTTGGGAAATGGTGTATTGGTACTAACTTACGCCTGTACTCTGATTCCATTTTCCAGTTTAGTTTGTGGGCGCTGACGTCCATGTTACGCAGTGCCGAGCAGCTGCCCAATGGGATTGCAGCTGAACTCGTGGACGTATTCTTGAGTCCATCGTGCGCTACGCTGCTGCTTGCGCTGCCTCGTGGGAACCAGCAACTGCAGCTCCAGGCGGCGAGTTTCCTGAACGTGGTGCTGCATCTCGCGCAGCAGCACGCGTCTTTGGCGCAGCGGTCGACCTACGAGCTCTGGATGAAGCAAATCCGCCACTGGAGCGCGAGCTCCTCCAGTCCGCAGCTGCAGCTCGAGAGCGCGCTTTGCCTGCGAACGCTCAGCAGCCATCCACGCGGTCGTCGATTCCTGAGCGAGTCCCCAGAGACCATGACGGCGCTCTACGACCTCGCACGCCATCTCCACGAAGCTGTCGACCAGGCGACAGAGCTTGACAAGAGGCAAAAGCAAGCAGCCACGCAAAATACCAACAAGACCAAGCTAAAGGAGAAACTCAAGCGAGGGCTATTGAAGAAGGACCAGGCGACCAAGTTGGCGATCGGAGATGCGATCGCGATGCAGAACCATGTCTCTCGTGCGGTGCGCAACATCTGCACGAGCTTATTGGACGGCGAGGCTGCTTTAACTTCGTCGTCAGATCAATCAAATTCGTCTCTCCTGCTGCTGCATTCGAAGCGGAACCTGCCGATGTCGCAGGTCTTTCGAGGCGCGCAGGATCTGAGTGATTTACCCGTCATTGGAGCCGAGGAGTACGAGAGCAGCACGGAAGTCGGGTGGATCGACATTCTGACGTCCTGGACTGGCAGTCCGCATCGCGACGTGCGTTTGAACGCAATCGAGAGTCTAGTGCATCTCGCAGAGCAGCAGAGTGAGCAGGAAGAAGGACATCAATCCGCTTCAAATGGTACGACAACCACTACGACGACCACCACTCAGGACCATATCCTTCAGGCGTGGCTGACGAGCATGCTGCAGCACATTCGCCACCTCTCGGGCGGAGGAGAGATCCTGGCAGTCAAGCAGGTCGAAGAGATCGCGAAGTTGTCGGATGGACTCACCCCAGGCAATGAGAAAGTGTTGTTCAACCCAGCGGTGGTGGACGCGGGGGCCGCGGCGTTGGCGGTGCTAGCGGAAAACCACCACGAAGAGCTGATCCAGCAGGGTGTGATCCCGTTGATGGCAATGCTCAGTCGGTCGGCCCACTCAACCGAGGAGTTCGATCTGAAGACGCAGTGCGCTCGCGTGGTTGCGAACCTCGTCGCATCATCCTGTGCACAGCTGGACGCCCACTATGGCTCGCATATCCCAGTACTACTTCCCGAGAAGGACCAGAGCGAGCGTCGGGCGTCGTGGAAACGGTTCGTCGCCGACAACTTTGACGTCCAGAGCATGCTGCAGCAAACTTCCAGTGGCAAGCGCTTTCTGCGCGAGCTGGGGGAATTTGCAACGTGCAACGACCCGATGCGCCGGTCCAGCTACTTTCGCGCCGTGAAGAACATGGAGGCGTACCGCGATTTCGTCGAAAATGGCCGTCTTGAGAAGGACATTTACTGCGAAGGTGTCCACCCGATCGTGCCATTCGATGACGACCACAAGGACAATCTCAAGAGTCCAACAGGAAGAGTGGAGAGCAACGACGATAACGATGAGGATGACAACAATGGCTTGCCATCGATTGATATCGTATTCGTTCACGGTCTTCGAGGACATCCGTTTGGCACCTGGCGCACGGACATGGGCAACTCTCTGGACGGCAAGAACGACATCTGGCCCGATGTCTTGCTCGCCAAGGACCTCAAGCACAGTCACGTGAACGCTCGCCTCGTCACGTTGGGCTACGAAGCAGGCATGGTGAGCTGGTCGAGTCCCTGGCCGACGCTGACACTGCAAGACCGCGGCAAAGTGATGCTGGATGCGCTCTACGCCGCCAACATTGGTCGCAGCAAGCGAGGAGATCAAAGCGCGAGCCCCGTGGTGTTTGTGACGCACTCGATGGGCGGCATCCTTGTCAAGAAGATGCTGCTGCTGGCAAAGGAGCAAGCCCAGCAACAACAGGTCTCCTCGCTATCTCTGCTGCCAATGATCCCATCGTCTACTACCAAGGTGAAGAAGGCCCAAGATAACCTGGCTGCAAACACGCGCGGCGTGGTGTTCCTCGCCGTGCCGCACTTCGGCTCGGACCTGGCAAAGGGCGTCCGGTCCGAGTCCGTGCGGTCGCTCATCAAGGCCCACCCCGCGATCCAAGACCTCATCGCTGACCCTGATGGACGGCTCGAGAACCTCAACGAAGCGTTCAAGGACCTGGACATCGACTGCATGAGCATCGGCGAGGCCAGACCCGCGCCATTGGGGTTTGGCATCTCGGCGATGGTGGTCAAGCCCGAGTCCGCGAACCCGGGCATTGGCAGCTTCTACGTGCTCTCGGACTCGGACCACATGACGATCTGCAAGGCGAAGGACTCAGACGAGCCGCACTACCAGGCCATCCTGCGCTACATCCAAGCGTGCGCACGTACAGGCGCAGCACCAGCAGCGCGTTAGATGTTGCATGATGATTAGATGGATGAGTTCAGATTTTGATTGATTGATTGAGTGATTGGCGAAGAGTCAGATTTATTGCCAGATTTACTGGTGGTTTAATTTCAGCCAATTATGTACCGATAAATGCTATTTTCAGCCAATCAACAACAAAAACAGACTTGAATGGCCAGTATCAGACCCGTGCACAACAACAGCAGGACCGAAAAGCTCAATCAAGCAGCAAGACAAGGCAAGAAGACCAAGCGAGAAGCTCTGCTCGTCTGTGTCTATAGCTCACAGCTCACAGCACACAAGCAACCAAGCAGGCAGCAACAGCAAGTGACAGTAATGGCGGGCGCGGAGGTGTCGGAGCCGATTTTTGGCAAGAAGTTCATGAGCCAGCTGGGTGGCATGGCGAACGAGAGCGCGGCGGCGGGCGTCTCGGACTTTGCGCGCCGGCAGATGGAGAAAATGGGCTGGAAAGAAGGCAAGGGCCTCGGCAAGGAAGAGCAGGGCGTGGTGACCCACGTCAAGGTCAAGAAGCGCGAAGAGTTCATGGGGGTGCGTACATGTACTCATACTATATCACCAGCTCTGTCGTGCGTATGTATCCTGTGTGTGTATCTGTATGGTGCTTGTGAAGCTAACGAATGGTGTGTGCTTTTCCATCGCAATAGGTTGGTGTGGAGAAGCTCAAAGTGGAGGAGCAGAAGAATCAGTGGTGGTACAATGCGTACGACAAGATCGCGGACAAGATCAAGATCGCGCCGGACACAGACGACGAGGACGCGAGCGCGAGCGCTAGCGGCAGCTCCAAGAAGAAGGCGAAGAAGAAAGCGTCCAAGAAGAAGCGCAAGCGCGATGCCGAAGCCGCCGCCAGCTCCAGCGCGAATGATGGTGGCAGTGCTGCACGAGAGAAGAAGTTCCGCATCCCGACGGATGAAGAGCTCTTTGCGGCCACGGGCGGCAAGCTCTTTGGCCGACGAGCGTATGGCTCGTGCAACGGTAAGCTGAAGCGCGACCAGCTGCTCCAGTCGGGCAAGTTTGAGCTTAAGCAGAGCAAGAAGGAGAAGAAGAAGAACAGCGACGAAGCGAAGGACAGTGGTGCAAACAGCACCACGAGCAGCAGTGACGACGATGAGGAAGGTGATGCAGAGAAGAAGCGCAAGGACAAGAAGAAAAAGCAGAAGAAGGCAAAAGCGGCCAAGAAGCAGGCTGTGAAGGACAAAAGCTCTGGCCCTGGCTCGGGCTCTGACTCGGAATGAGTGGATATTGTGAGCAACAGGGACCCTAATTAGATGAAATCAATTTTTATACTTTGCGTGTATTCGCTAACGCAGCCATTGCCACGGTCGCGGCTGCCGCAGCAACAGCTGACGCATGGACAGGAGCGTTCGTATTGCTGGTACTGTGGCTGGAGCTGTTGGCGGCCTCCGCCGCGTCCTCGATCACCGACCGGTGCTTCATGTACTCGATGCTCTCGACAATGAGGCGCCTAGCAGTGGAGTAGTCAAGCAACAATCAACAATGTTAGAAGACCTCGACAATGTCAAGCATTGGGTGGATGAATGAACTCAATGAATGCTGGGGTTGTGCTGTACCTGAGCTCAGTGGCTTCATGCTCCATTCGCGCCAGGTAGAAGTTGCCCCTTACCGCTACCTGTTCCCCACACAAACAACAGCCATCAACAACCAATGTCCATCAGTCCTACAAGGTGACTCATCACGCTATGAGCATGTTCAAATCCCCCAATGTCCAGTCGCCTCTGACTTACAAAGTCGCCGACTTCGAGATACGTCAGCATGAGGATCTCCTTCAAGTTGCCATCGCACGTCGCCAAGTCCTGGAGCATCGCAGTCTCTTCCGCGATCATTGCCGCGTTCTTCTTCGGCGCCGCGAGCGCCACCTTGATGAACCCCAGAAGCTCCTCGCGCTCCTTGATGATCGCCGCCGAGGTCTCCCAGAGCACCACCGCGTCTGCTAACCGGGACGAGTTCTCCATGGAGCTGTACTTGACTGCCAGGTCGAGCCGCTCCTTCGCGGGCATTTGGAGCTCGTGCCAGACCGCGTCAAAGCGCGCACTCAGCGCTGGACTCATGGGCACGGGGTCAAACGGCTGCTCCGAGTTCGCGTCCGCGTCGTGTGTGTACCAGAGCTCCATGAGCTGGATCTCGTGCGGCGTGAACGTGCAGAGCTTGTTCAGTAGCTCGGCTCGCTGGGTCTTGGTGTTCGTCTCGGTCTTGACGTGGACCGCGATCGCGCCTCGTCGGCGCGAAATCCGGTTCACGCCGCTCTTCGCCAGGCGCCACTTGGACACAGGACTGCTACTACTCGACGCAGCACGCAGCAGCCGGTCGGGGATCTTGAAACTTGGCTCATTCGAGACCACGTCGTCATCGATGAAGTAGCTCGTGCTGTTCAGCGAGCTCCGGAACGACAGGTCCACGAGGTACTGGAGCTCCAAGTGGCGGTGCAGCGTCGATCGGAACTCCCGGTACGACTCGTGCGTGTGGTCGTACAGCTGGCGCACCTCGGTGAGCATCAGATCGTCATTCGTCGCGGACTCGAGCACGTGCTGGTGGAAAATGTCGCTCGGCGGCGGCACAGGCAGCTCCGAGGCGACTTCGAGCGACGCCAGCACGAACGAGATCGGCTTGCGCTCCACGGGCACCGAGCGGCGCACGTAGCACTCCCAGTCGCCTGCTGTTGATCCACCACTACCACTACCACCAGCTTTAATAGGGTCGAAGGACGTCATGAGCGAGGACTCGTCCAGATGGTAGTGGCGGTGCTTCTCCAGCGCGTCCAGGATCTCCTTCGGGATCGGGTACTCGTCGAGAATGTTCTTGGTCGGCGGCAACGCCCCCAGTCGCGTCGACATGATGTAACGCACGCGATCGCGCTGCGGTTCGCGTCGGGACGTGGGCTTCCCCGCGTCGAAGATCGCGGATTGGATCGCCACGGGCCGATTCCTGAAGTGAAGCACCTGGTCGTTCTGGTTACTCGGGTCGGCGGCAAGTTGCGCCTCGGCTTCTTGCACGGCTTGCGTCAGAGTCTGCTCGCGTCTGGGGAACTGCACGCTGAGAAGCGGCCTTGTATCCTGGTCCGTCTGCTGGTCCTGGGCATCATCAGTACCGAGTTCATCACCACTCCCATGACTAGCTCTGAGTTTCTCCCCATTACTGTGTGATCCTCGATGCACATGGAGCTCTTGAGCGTGACGAACGCCTGCAGTTGGATCATTGGAATAATGACGAGATGAGGTCACGCTCGACTTGCGGCGCCACGCGTGACGCTGCTGCATTGAAGTTGATGACGACGACGACGTTGAGGAGGTAGACGAGACACGTCGTGTCCGAATCGTAGGAGAGACCATGGTCACTGCCGCAGTTCGCATCGCGATCTTCACCTAATGAAGTATGAAAGTATAAACAACATGAACAAACATTAGAGCCTTGAGCATGCTCATCAAGCGCTCCGTGAGTATATCACACACAAGCGACGTACGTTCTCGGCGATCTGGTGAAGGTCGACTTTGCACTTTGCCTCCACGACTAAGCGGTTCTCGAGCAGCGTCTGCGACGCGCGCTTGGGGAGCATACCCATCGCGTCGCGCTCCTCCTGCTGTCGCTGTAAACGCTTGTAGATGAGCGCCAGGTCCTCAAATACCAGCTCCCGCACTCGGCGAGCCAACTCCCTATTCCGGAGAGCACACACAGTCAGCCAAATCCAAACCTAGGATTTAGTGATCTCTACTACTACCAGTATCGCAGACTCACTGGTTCAATTCGTCCGAGAGGGAGGCGTCGTGCGCAGTGAAGCCCGTCCATGGAGCGAGCAGCGAGATCTAAAGCAGAAGCCGTTCAAAAAGAGGTCAGTTCTGGTGCTGGGATCATGCAGTTTTTGTTTTGAGTTCTCCATTGATCATCAGCTCTTCATCCATTCACACACACCCTACCTGCTTGATCTCGTCGTGTAGCTGACGCGCTGCCTCCAGCTCCTCAACTTTTGCTTCCTGCACGTCGCTCGCGTTGCTCTCATCAACTGTCTTCTTGCGTCTTGCCATCCTAGTGATTTGTTTCTGATTGACCGGCCGTCTTCCCAATCTCGCAAATGTTAAATGCCCAACGACGCTTCGCAAAAAAGTATCTATTTACCTTCAGGCTGCCGATACTTGTGTAGCTCTTCTACGATGTGTCCACCTACCTTACTCGCTATGCTGCTTCTGCTGATGCTCAACTGGCTGCTGCTTGCCGCGACGAAGCACCGTGAGCTGTTCTCGGATCAAGTGGCGCTCTCGCACGTACAGCGCCAGCGCGACTGTCGCAAAGCAGACGCCACCAATAGCCACATGCGCGGCATGATGCGTCCAGGACTCCGAGTGCGCCGCCGCCCCTGAGAGCAGCAAGTACCGCGAGCTCGTGGTGATCGCAAAGGAAAACAGGAACGCGGCCAGCACCACGTGGTCCGGAAGCGACTGGCGCCAGAACGCGAAAAGACTTGGCGCTTTTGTATCCGAGTTCCTTCTACGACTCGGCGCAAAGTACGCGGCCATGAATGACAGGCAGTAGAGGATGCGACAGCCCATATTGACGCAGTTGGCGAGGATGATACCGGGCGTGCCCAGCGCCAGCACCGACATGAAAAGTGCGGCGCTGGCCGCGTACAGCAGGAAGAAGCCGCCCATGAGTTTGTTGAGCTGCATGAGCTGCTGCGGGGTGCCCACGGCGTGCACGAACGCTTCGCAGATGCCGTTGAGACCCAGAAAGTGGATGTACACGCAGTAGACCGCGAGTGACTCGGAGACGCCCAGTCGCGCTTTCTCCACGCCGTAGAGCAGCAGCACCAAAGTGTGCGAGTATGTCACGCCAAAGCAAACGAACACGAGCCCGATGAGGTTCATGAGCTTGAGAAGCATCAGCACGAGATGGAAGCCTTCCTGAACACGAGTCTTCTCATTCTCCGAGGTCTCTGATGATCTGGCACTGGCACTGGCGCTTGCCGCCATTTTGCTGAAAATGGTCTTGGTGGCCTCTTCGATCGGCAGAAAGACGATGCGCGGCACGAGTGAGCCAAGGTGGAAGACGATGCCGTAGACGCCCATGTTCTGGAACGACGCGAAGAGCGAGAGCACCCACTTGTCGCCCTCGGTCAGCAGGTACTTGACGCCGCTCTGCAGGCTCAGCGGCACGAGCAGAGCCAGCAGCTGCGGGTGGAACCAGCGCGTCTTGTATTTGCCAGCATCACCATCATCATCACCATTGCCCTTTGTACTAGAGCTTGGAGGGGCTCGCGGAAGTAGATCCGCCATGGACGTGAGTGCAAACCGTTTCGATTGCTCTCCATCGTTCTGTGCCGCTTGGCCGCCGGAAATGCGTCGCCAGAAGAACGCCGCAAACACCAGGAAGAGCGTCGATGCGTACGCGATCTCGGCAAACCCGTACGCAAGCAACCCCAAGTCGAACAGGAAGATGCACGCGTACTGCACGAGCGCGCGCACGAGGAAGCCCCCCCCCTGCGCGGTCACCTGCCACGACACCAGCACGCTGCAGTGCGCGAGCACGTACATGGGCTCAGCAAGTGCCTCGACCATCGCGGCAACGCAATACATCGTCAACACGAGCGCGTAGTCCTGCAGTCCGTCGTCGTTGTCCTTGCTGTTAATGCTGTCGCTTGGATGGGAAGATGAAGACGCGGTTCCGAACAGGATGATGGCGAGCGCGACGAGCCAGCTGATCGCGGTCGAGAGCCACGCTACGTTCACCAGCTGCTGCACGTAACCCTTGATGGCGTTACGGCCACTACTTACACTGCCTTTTGCAGTATTTGATGAAGCATCTGTGTTGCTATTGCTGGTGACGTGGTCGTCCATGTCGAGCGACGGCATGCGCAGGAACGCGAGCCGGAAGCCGTCCCGCAGGAAGAAGATGCTCGCGAGCGCCAGCTCCAGACGCACGGTGACCGCGCCCGTGATGCTTAGCTGCAGCTTGCGCAGCACGAACGAGTTGAGCGCGAACGTGCACACGCGCTGCAGGAAGAGGTACGAGCCGCCGCGCAGTGCCTTGGACACCACGGACGCCATCTTTGGCTCGATGTTGAATGCCAATGTTGATGCTGTTGATAAATGGGGAGTGGGAACTGCTGTGTGGCATATGCTGGATGAGAGGATGTACGGGAAGCGTGCTCGAACCACTTTATTACAAGGCCCCCATATCCAAAGCTAAACGAATTTTCAGCCAATCAAATGCATCCATTCACGGAAAAGATCTTGAAAAGCCTCGATATTTCAGCGCAATGTTTGACAAGCAAAGTCCAGGGCAGGGCTTGGACACTGTCAGCTCTCACACCAGCAAGACGATGGAAATGCTACTGCTGACGAGAGGCGAGCGCGCTGCGCTGCTCTCTATTGCCTCAGTGGTGCTGTACGTGTCTCCACTGCTACAGTCTGCTGAGCAGTGGCAGTTCCTCTTTCTCTACGACGACCGCGTCAACTTTGCGAGCAATCCAATCCTCCAGGGCGACTTCCTCTTCTCGTGGGAGAATCTGGCTCGGATGGCGACCATGCGTAGGATCAACGTCTACGAGCCGCTCAGCTGGCTGCTCAAGGCGCTCGCTGTTCAGTGCATGGGCATGGACTCGAGGGCGATCCGAATAGTGACGGTGGTGCTGCATTTCACTGCAGGGTGGGTGTTGGTGAAGGTGTCAATGGTGCTGATTGAGATCAACAACCTGCTGCCTACGCAACCTCTTCGGTCGAACAAGATGTTCGTACCTACTTATGGCGACGTTCAGGCAGGAGGCAGTCGCAGCCACCCATACTTTCTTGGCTGCTGTCTGAGTGCGCTGCTGTACCTGGTGCATCCGATCCATGTCGAAGTGGTGGCATGGCCGTCGGCACAGCCCTACGCGCTTGCAGCGTTGTTCGCGAACCTGTCAATGTTCTGCTACTTCCAAAAGATCAGCTCACAACTGCGAAGCAGAGGAGCCGTGGACAGAGATAAAAGTGATATCTCATTCATGAAGCTCAGCATTCAACAGAACGACTGGCTGGTAGCAGGTACGATCTACTTTGTACACATAATTTGCACGCACTCTCTGTGAAACTACGTGAATAGCTGGCTCAGATGCTTACTACCATATTGTACTCGTGCGTCAGGACTGTACCTTTGTAGTGTTCTGTCAAAGAGTGTGACCGTGTTGCTCCCAGTCGCATTTTTCCTGGTGGATCTACTCGTGATTTGCAAGCTCAACAACTCTCACCACCGGCGCATCCAACTCACTCCGCGTGTGGTGAGCGAGTGCATCGCGAGTAAGGCACTGGTGCTCTCTGTGATGCTATCGTTCATCGGAGTCACGATCTGGTCGAATGACAAAGGCTCGGTCGACGTCATCTCGCTCTCGCTTCCTGCGCGGATCCTCAAGACAGCAATGGCTCCAGCATGGGCACTTCGCCAGATCCTGTGGCCCGCAAGGCTCCGAGTGCACTACCAGATCCGCGAAGACGACCTGGATCTTCTAGGAAACCCAGAGTGCCTGCTCTCAGTCGCTGCACTGGTGTTGTGCGGCCTGGTAGGCGTTTGGCACTGGAGACAACATAACGCTCCCCAGTTGTTGCTGGCACTGGCTTATTATGTGATTATGATGCTGCCCACGTCTGGTCTCGTCCAGCATGGCGTGGTCTCGCTAGGTTGTGATCGATATGTGTACTTCTCAAGCGCCGTCTCCGTGCCGTTTGGTGGTATTCTGCTGGGCAAGTATCTTTGTGGAGGTGACAGCAATGAGCAAGTCGAGAGCAAGCCGAGAGCAACAGCTATTGGGGTTGACGGCGAGGATCAGCCAGAGCATGTCGCGTATAACAAGGCACTCATCAACTTTAGTTTCAAAGTCCTGGCCAAGCAGCCATTGCCGCGTCGCCAAGTCTTCAGCCACTCAAGAAGAATATTCTCCAGATGGGCGGCCTTCGTCACAATACTGAGCTCGTTGGTGTGGCTTTCGGTGGCCCAGATGGAGACATGGCGGAACGAACGAGCTCTCTACGCCCATGGTGTAAGGTGCGCACTCTAACTCCCGTGGTATTGTTTGTATTGTACTCGTTGACCTTTAGTCGTCTTTGCACTTACAATTTTCTTCTGTTTTGATTCGTGTGAGAACAGCAAAGACCGAAGTGACTGGCGTGTTTACGAGTGGCAAGGCAAAGACCACTTGACTGCAGAACCCGATGTCTGCGCTGCCGATCCACAGCGCTGTCGTTTGTCTTGGGAGCTCGCGCTCGTCTTTGCGCCGAACACGACGCTGAAAGCCAAGCTCATTCGCAGCCAGATCCTGTTTGCCCTCGACCAGCGTGTCGAAGCGTGCCGAATGATTGAAGAGCTGCTGCCAAAGCACTCAGAGAGTCTTCCACTGTTAAACAATATTGGAGTCTGCCGGTTCCACGATGGGATGCTCGACGAAGCGAGAGCGCTCTTCCATAAAGCTGCGCACATGACTGCGTATGAAGGCGCGCAGGAGACCGCAGTCGAGAATCTCCAGTCGTTCGACGCTTGGATGACAACTTTCCGAGCGCAGCATGGCGATCGAGCGCCCACGCCCGAGGAACGCGGCGGCTTTGCGGCGTTCATCATATGGTGACTGCAGTGAAGCATCCGCTTATTATTGTGCGTGTTCTATCTAGCAGTGAATGCTACAGCTCAAAGTCTCGGAAGTGGATGTTTTCAGAGGCAAAGTATCTAGATTAGCGAGTAGGAAGAGCGAGCGCGCCTAGGCGACTACAGCACCTGCACACGTCCCCAAACCTATAGAGAGAGGTGTATACATAGCTAGCTTTGGGGCTGGAAAGAACGACTGGGTGGAGAGAACGAAGCCTTGTCGCATCATAAATCCCAAAGCCTCGCGCGCAGAGTGCGCTCAGATGTGTGTTATGGATCAATGGAGACTGACTGATCACGATCAGGTCAAGGTAGCACGTATTTTCAGCCAATAGCATGGTGACAATCTGTAGCGACACAATGCTTTCAGCCAATCAAAATTTCTAAATTTCCAAAAGATACGCTTTTCAGTTTGAAAAAGCTTCGACGTTTCAACAGCTGCAATGTTTGACACGCAACAAAGTTAGGAAAGCTTAGGGGCGTTATATACCAACGCCACCGCGAGGCCAAGCGGCATTCAAAGCGCAGCAAGCGAGAACAATGGATTTGCTGTTGCTGACGAGAGGCGAGCGTATTGCGCTGCTCTGCGTAGCCACAATCGTGCTGTACGTATCCCCCCTGGCACACCGCACGACTCAGTGGGAGTTCATTTTGCTCTACGACGACAAGACCAACTTTGTGGAGAACCCTGTGCTCCAGGGTGACAACCTATTCACATGGGGGAACCTCCTGACAATGGCGACCATGCGCAGGATCAATGTGTACGAGCCGCTCAGCTGGCTGCTCAAGGCACTCGTCGTGCAGCGCATGGGGCTGGAGTCGTGGGCGATCCGCGTGGTAGCGGCGGTATTGCATTTCGCGGCTGGATTGGTCCTGTTGAAGGTGTCGGCACTGCTGGTAGAGATCAATAGCCTGCTGACCACGCAGTTGCTATGCCAGCCAGACAGGACCCCAGAAGGTATGCGTAGAGATACTCAAGCAGATCACGCCGACATCGAGATCAAACAAGAGCATGAGCGACTACAAGGGGGGCATCATCACAGCAATAGTGAGTACTTTCTCGGCTGCTGTCTGAGTACGCTATTGTATCTAGTACATCCGATCCATGTCGAAGTGATTGGCTGGCCGTCAGCGCAACCGTATACGCTCGCTGCTCTGTTCGCGTACCTGTCGCTGTTCTTCTACTTACAGAGTACCAGATCCCAACTCTTGAGCCAGGACAAACGAAGAGAAGGTCTCCTCCCGTTCATGACATCAGGCTTCCAGAAGAACGACTGGCTCGTGGCAGGTACAGCCAAGCCCATTACCAGCAGGTGGCCATCGCATGAGAGATATAGCACTGTCTAATTTCCTAGCTTGTGTGTGTTTGTGTCCTTCCAGGTTTCTATCTCTGCAGCGTGCTGTCCAAGAGCGTCACGGTACTTCTCCCAGCCGCATTCTTCTTAGTGGACGTGCTGATGTTCTTCAAACTCAAGCACCCCAGCAAGGCTCGAGTCACACTGCAACTACTCATCTCGTACATGACACACAAGACTTTGGTGCTCTTTGTTATGTTGCCGTTCATTGGAGTCACCATTTTATCGAACGGCGAGGACTGGGAGGACCTGATCACGCTCTCACTCGGCGAGCGGGTTCTCAAGGCAGCGGTGACGCCCGTGTGGACGTTACGCCACATCCTGTGGCCAACCAAGCTGCGCATGCACTACCAGTTGCGAGAGGGCGAGCTGGACCTTCAGAGTAACCCTGCGTGCCTGCTGTCGATTATCGCGCTGGTGTTGTGTGGAGTTATGGGTTTCTGGCGCTGGAAACAGCACAACGCGCCGCAAATGATGCTGGCAATGGCGTACTTCCTCATCACGATGCTCCCAACTATTGGTCTCGTTCAGCATGGCATCACACTGCAGAGCTGCGACCGGTACGCCTACTTCCCAAGTGCGGTGCTTGTGCCGTTTGGTGGGTACGTCTGCGGAAGGTATCTGTTTGGTGCTGATACCCACGATCTCTGTGAACCTAGTACCATGGAAGACGAGAACTCTTCTCCAGAGAGCTGTCATCACGAGACTCAAGTAAAGCTGAAGCAAGTTGATGGTACCTACTGCCAAGATCCCAAACCAGAGTACCAATCACCCTTCCAGTTCATCAAGTGGCTCGTGTTTGGCTCAACGCTGTTTGCTTCCGTGATGCTCTCTACCAACCTGCTGAACACCTGGCAGAACGAGCGGACACTCTACGAGCACAACCTCCGGTATGCAGCAAGCTAATCTGCCAGTGAACCAACCATATAACCATACTCGCTTTGTCCATCAATACCTAATGTGTGTGTGTGTGTGGGGGGGGGGGGGTTGCTCTACCTTTCTGTCTGTAGGCATGATCCAAGCGACTGGCGAATGCATTCGTGGCTTGGCAACGCGTATGCGAATACCCCATCCGTCTGTGCTGCGAATGTGGACCTGTGTCGCGAGCCCTGGGAGATGGCGCACATCTTCGCACCGACCACGTCGCTCGCGGCGAAGCTCTTCCGCGCCAAGGTGCTGGTGCCTCTGGGCAAGTTCGACCAAGCATGTGGTCTGTACGAAGAGCTCATGCGAGAGCATTCGCACAGCAACCCACTGCTGAACAACGTCGGCATCTGTCGTTTCCTACGAGGCGGGACGCTGAGCAAGGCGAGAGCGCTTTTGGCTCGAGCCGCGAGTCCTCCGGCTGTAGGGAAGGAGAAGTACGACCACAGCAGGCTGGAGCTTAACCTGGAGATCTTCGAAACCTGGGCGACGGCGTTCCAAGCGGAGCATGGCGATAGAGAGCCCACAGCGCTCGAGAAAGAGACGCTCCAAGGCTGGGTCTTGATTTAAGTACAAGAGGTGTTCACACAACCGTGATGAAATGAACCCAAGCTAGTCAATCAGTTAATCGTTGGTGCATCTCCTTTGAACCCACATACCGTGTCACCCTCTTTCTCTCTCCACTGTGTTGTTCAGTCTATCACGGTACTGTTAAACGACTGTTCCCATCTCTACTCTACTCTCCTCGCATTATTGGATTTTGTATCGTACGGTACTGTCTCGTCTTTTTGACTGTCCCACGCTCTCTATGGGCTTTCAATAGAAAAACTCAGCCCATCCACCTGCAGCTGCCCTGCCGTTGCGAAACAGCGCACAACAACTGTTTCACAGGCGCCACCACGCTCGCCGCCCCCTTCCCTCCATTTGGCTCACTCGCCAACCCGCCGCCTTCCGCCCGCCCCCACGAAGACGAAGAGAAGCCAGACCCCTCACGCCTACCAACCCTCACGTGCCCACACAAAGCAGCCTCCCTCAGCACCATGGCGACCGAGATGAAGATCCTGCTGAGCGCCAAGGAGCACCTGCTCGTGGGGCTCACGCTACTGCTCGTGCCGCTGCTGGCCGTCGAGTTCTACGGCATCGCCACGATGCGCGCGAGCCACCCGGAGTTCGCCGCCGATTCGCGCATGCCGCAGTTCGTGGACCTATTCACGGCGCTTGCGTTCTCCGGCGTGATCGTCGCGGCGCGCTACGTGCTCACGCGCGCGCTCAAGCCACTTGCGCGTATCGTGCTCGAGCCCAAGAAGCGCGATAACGAGGACCGCGTCGAGCGCTTCACCACCGTGCTCTTTAAGCTTATGTAAGGTCGCATTGTTGTGTTGTGTTGTTTAGCGGCTGTGTATGTTGTGTATTGATGGGGTTGTGTGAGGTGGATATAGGAACTGACACTGTGTTTGTGTGTGCTATGCTTTTCGAATCTATAGCTACTTTGTTGGCATCACGTACGCGGGCTACTACACGATGGGGCATGAGGAGTGGTTCCCAAAGTCGCTCGGCGGCCACGGCGACATGAAGAAGGCGTACTACCTGTTCAGTGAGCCGCCGAGCGCCGGCCTGAAGCGCTATTTCATGGTGCAGCTCGGCTACCACTTCCACTCGCTTGTGTACATGATCGCGCTCTCGCCGATCCGCAACGACTTTATCGAAATGCTGCTCCACCACGTGGTCACGATCATCCTCATCGGCAGCGCGTTCATGGGCAACTACACGCCGTCCGGCGCGCTCGTCGCACTCACCCATGACATTGGCGACATCACTGGCTGTACGTTTTTTGCTGGTTCTTGATTGTCGCCCACAGTGCAATTGGCAATTGGCTGTTCCTTGTTGCTGATCGTATTACTTACTTACCTATCTCTGTGTACATGCTGCTATGAATGTGAATGTGTAGACGCGATCAAGACTGTCGTGGACACCGGCTCGACGTTCCTCACGTTGGTGATGTACGCGGCACTGCTCGTGTCGTGGGCATACACGCGTCTGTACGTGTTCCCGACTGAGCTGATCTACAACGCCGTGTTCGTGCTCCCGAACCTGACGCCCGAGATCCCGCTGCTAATGCTGCACCCCGTGAACCTCATGCTCACGATGCTGCTCGTGCTGCACGTCTACTGGTACTTCCTCTTCCTGGTCATGGGCTACAATCTTATCACCAAGGGCGTGAAGGAAGACATCCAGCAGAAGTGCGGCGACGGCAGCAGTGAGGAGAAGGTGCGACAGCAAGCGGCAGCCGCCATCGATACCGCCAGCAAAGCCAAACACGAATAAGCAAAGCGGCACGTGTGCGCGAACGGAGTGAATGCAGCCGGCATGAAGAAAATACCCTCGTATTGCGCCAGTCAATAGCTGGAGAGGGGATGAGAAACAGAGAACGAGGGATGCAGTTGTTGGCGAGGTTGAGCGGCTACCTACAGTAGAGGCGTCTGCGTCGATGCGTATATTTTGATTTACATTACTGCACGAGGCGGTTGTGTGGCATAGAGGGGCAGCGAGAGAGAGAGAGAAGATGTTGCCTTGAACGGACGGATCTTCCAGTTCGCTGTGGTACCGGATTGACGAGACTGGTATGATAATACGTTTGATACTATTAATGCATCACAAACCCCCTCCTGCAATCACAGACTTTTGATGCGTTTGGCATTAGCGGCGGCACGCTCGTCGTGTCCCTCATGAGGATCGTCGCGCACAAGTATCGAACACTTCCTGAGCTTTGAAGTCAGCCAGTCAGGTAGACTTACGATCAAAGTGTACGAGCCCATATCCAACGCCCGCAATCTACCTCATGGTCGCGTACATCGAGGCGCTCTTCGCGGAGTGCTATTACAAATCTACTTAGCACTAGAGAGAGAGAGAGACGCGACCAGCACAATCTAGATTCTTAGAGCGATCAACGTAAATACGCTTTGCATCACAATTTCCACTGACAAATGATGGCAATAGAGATGAGGATGTGCATTCGCTACGACTTTGGACGACTGGTGGGGTGTCATTCCTAGTACATCGTTGCGTAGAACTGCTCAATCTATAGCTAGGAGCTCGCTTTCCGCTTCACAGCGTCCACTTTTCTGCCAATGATCATCATGTTGTCGAGCGACAGACTAGTCTTTGTGGCTCCTGCTGCTGCTGCTGCTGCTGGTGTTGTTGTTCGCTTGGCAAAAATGGCTGGAGATGTCGTGGTCTTCTTGTGCGCGAGTAGTGGCTGATGGTGAGGTGGTGGAGGAACTGGGAGCCCCACGTCCAGCTGAGATACCGAACGAACATCAGAGAACCAACCATTGATTAGCAAGACCTTGAGGTGAAGAACTCATAACCTCTCCTCAATAACAGCAACAACAACAACGCACGTGGTAGATGGCCGTAGACGACGAGTGCATCTCTTTCTTTAGCTGTTGTTGCTGCTGGCGATGCAGGTGAAGCCGCTGAGAAGACACGATCTGATAAGCGCAGACATGGCAAAATATCATCGAAATGAGCGAATCGCACCATCATGATGTGATGACCAGTGCAATAGTAAGTATACTTACATGAGCGACTTTGGCTCGTGGCGTTGGAAGCACCGCGACAGCTGATGGTGCTGCTGTCTTGGCTCGATTGGCTGAGGTTGGCTTCTCGAAGTCAACTGGTGGTACTGGTGGAACATTCACTGCTTTGACTGGTGCTGGTGGAGGAAAAAGCATTGGCGTTGGACTGGCGAACGCGCCTGAATCACAGAGCTCAACTGGGAAAACTAGAGGCGAAGCAGCCGCTGGTGGTGGTAGAACCTCCGAGTCCGTCGCAGTCACACTGTCGCTGGTATACTTCTGAAATCCGTCATCTCCTTGTCGCTGGAAAACGTCCAACTCAAGAATACCCTCAATCGTTGGACGCTTGTGTTGGTCTTTCTCGAGCATTCGCGCGACGAGCTCACGTACACCTTGCGAGATCTTGCGTTCGTCCAGCGGCTCGTAGTTTCCCTGTGTGACCTTGAAGACCACAGCAGGGTACGACGGCGCGGTGAATGGTGACGTCCACGTGAGTAGCTCGTACAAAATGCAGCCGAGTGACCAAACATCAGTCGCAAAGCTGTGCGACTCGCCCTCCAGGATCTCGGGACTCATATACAACGGCGAGCCAACGACGGTGGAGCCGAATCCCGAGGCGCTCGCGAGCGTCTTGGAGGTCCCAAAGTCTCCGATCACGACGCGTCCATCCTGGAACAGGAAGACGTTCTTCGCCTTGAGATCGCGGTGCAGAATGTGGCGGCGGTGCAGGAATTGCACGCCCATGACGATCTGCTCATCACATGCCAAAGAGGTCTTAGTTTGAGGCTTGGGAGTTGAGTATACCTTGGATATCAATCAATGTATCTACCTGGTGGAAGATCTGCAAGGCAACTCGCTCATTCGGCTCTTCATGATGATGCGACTGGATGAACCCTTCCAAGTCACCTGCGTCTCCGTATTCGAGTACGATCAACAGCGTCTCGTCTAGGATTTCCCAGAACGCTTCGTGGAAGCCCACAATATGAGGGTGTTTCGGCATGTGCAGGAACAGCTCGACTTCCGCGAGGCATCCGTTTCTAAGAGATCAGAAGGTTGATGAAGAGAAGTCATTTGCTTAGTGGCTATCAGTAGTGAACAGCTCAAGGTCGGCTATGATATGTTTGAGGAATGTCAGAGGAGCAGCTCACCGTTCTGCAACTGAGAGAAGTCCGCACTCGACTTCTTTCAGACAAAGCTTAGCGCCGTCGGCTTTCCGTTCGCACAGGAACACCTAACGATATTGAAAGAGAAATCCCAAGTCCCAAGCGTCAAGTTCGCACCAGAGAGAGCAACAAGTAGTCAGCTACTGCTTCATAAAAAGAGACTTACATCGCCATACGCACCGCGACTGATCTCCATGAGCACATGGTACGCTTCGTCACGCGACTTGACAGAGAGCACAGACGATGTCATCACCACCGTATCCCTCAGTCTAAGTAGGAGACAAAAAGGAAGTGAGTACCAACACATAAGCCGAAAGAACCAAAGTCCTAATAATGAATGACAGCCTTCTTTGCTATTAATATGGAGGAGACAAAATGCGATCGATCGACCACACATGTAATTTGTAATAGAGCCGCACATCTCTTTTCTCTACAGGGTCTAAATGCTGCGTAAGGCATCGCCACCACTTCGAAAGCAGCGGATCGTGTTCTCCAGGAGCTTGTAGGAGAGCGTCACCGGCGCGCGCAGGGGCTCGAGGCCGCTGCTTTGTCTCTGGACAGTGAGCTGTTTCCATACACATTACGAATGCACACACACACCAGCAACCATTAGTTGTCGTAGTCAGTATGTGGCTGGCTGGGCATTCTTAGAACCCCAATCGAGAGACTGGGAACGAAGAGATATGGACATAAGAGCTGAGCTTACCGTTCCGTGGACGTCTTTGCTGTATCCGCTTGGCAGCGGCGCGATTGTGAACACGATGGTCGCGATCTCGAGAAGCGTCGGGTTCTATTGTACAAATCCACACAGTTGATCAAGTGCATGAACGTCAGCAAACTATACTGGAAGCAAAACCCATGGAAATCAGTTGATTTTTCATCCATGTACCAAAGACTTGAGTGGTGATGATGAGGATGCGGCCGCTGAAGCAGTGGACTCAGTGTCAGCGTGGCTGAGCACCACGATGTTCACGTGTCCATTGCTGACGTGCGTGAGTGTCTTACAGCAGCGCACGAACGCGAGCACCTGGTCGGCGCCAAACTGCCACTTGAGCGTGCTCAGGTCGTCGATCACAATGGACACAGGCGCTTGGTCCTGGCTCTCGTCTTGATCGTTAGGCTGACTGCTGAACTTGGTGATGGCGTGGAAGAGCTCCAGCAATGATGAGAACGGAGACGAAGGTGACGACGCGAAGCAGTCGATCACCTGGAGCGACGCCTTGGCTTCCATGCTCGCAAAGTTCACGCCCTGTGTACACATATACATTCGCATAGAGTAGCTGAGATTATAGATGCACATGTACTGTGGTTCTGACCACCATACGCCATGATTACGTACGAGTTTGCGGCCAATCGCAGCATAATGCTCTCTCGAGTTGGCAAAGTTCGTAAAGCACACGCGGTGGCCTACAGCAAATGCACAACAGCAATATTGGTATTCGCAAATAGCCATACACATGGAAGAACATGAACTCACGCGTCCACATAACCAGATTCAATAGCAGCAGCACCATGGGCGTGTAACATCACGCGAATGCATTGCTGGCCATTGGTACAGCTGCAAATGAGTGTCAGTGCTCTCAAATAATCAGGACTGCGCGCCACGCACCTGCTTTGAGGAAGAGCGCGACAAAGTGCTGCACGAGGAAAGAGCCGCTGCTCTCGATGGTGTCGCTGATGAGCACCATCTGCCCACGCGGCGCGCTCGTGGGTGCCCACGCCAGCTCTTCGCTCAGGTAGTAGAGTGCTTCCGCCATGATTGCTCTGTTCTTGTTTGAAATGTGGCTGCGTTTGGTGCACAATTTTTGGTTGCTGCTGGTTCATCTGCAAAATGCCTAAAATAGGGATTTACGCCTTCGATTCTAGAGGAATCCGGATTGACTTGTCGGAAATACAAAACGTGGTTCCAATTGTGTTGCAAAACTCGTCTACAGCTCATGCGAAGCGAACGCGCTCGGGGAACATGAAGGAGCCACCGCCGAAACCAACCTATCGCAGCGTCAAGACGAGCCTCAAGAGCGTCATCAAGAACAATCGCGTCACGGAGAAGCTCACCTATGCCGCACTATGGGCCAACAGCATCATAATCCACGCGTTCCAAAAGGAGACGACCTCGACGACCGCAAAGAGAGCTCCTACAGTGCTGGCCAAAGCTGTGAGGACACCCAAAAAATTGCGAAAACTTTGTTATTTTTTTTGCTTCGAGACTGAAACGTTGTGGAAACACTCTAATTCAAAAACGATTC